>LPNX010713185.1:257438-280233 GCA_001517045.1 Pseudotsuga menziesii
ACAGCAAACCATGATTGGAAAGAACAACCCCAAGTGTTAGGAGCAGGTGTCTAGGTGGATGCAGAAAATCTTCCTCTTTACTAGTTCTGTGAGGAGATGAGCATGTGATCAATGGTAAAGAAGCACTGGGACTGTTGAGAGCGAATGATTGAGATACATAGTCTGATATAGATTCTAAAATAGATAATTAATCACATAATAAAATATCAGCAACCTCATATGAGGAAACTAACACCAAATCCCCATCAGCAGTTTTGAAGAGAAAGTGCAGTACTTGATTTTTCACACCGGAATTGGTGAGAGCAGCTACAAGCATGACTGAAGGATTTTGGATTTTAAAATATGAACCAAAAAATATCATATCAGAAATTAAATCAGATCTAAATAGGTTCAAAATAGATCCAAAACTATGAAATGGAATCAAATCCCTAGCAGCAGTTTTGTAGGAGACTTGCGGTACTTGTTTCTTTACACCGTTGATGAGAACAACTACAAGTGGTACTAAAAGATTATGAATTTGATATATTAAACCAAGAAATACCAGATCAGATCTAAATAATATCATATCAGATCCAATAAGGTTAATATCAGATTCAAATAAATGGTTAACCAAGACGGTGGATGCACAGCTTTCCTCTTCTTCAAAATTCTGAATTTTGGTGCATGCAATCCTGCAGGAATTTGGTGGAAAATAAAGATCATGGGGAGCGAATGGATCACTCTGGTAATCTGATATTTCTTCCAAAATATCCAAGGTATCACATATTTTCACACCAGTAGCAACATTAGAGGGAGAAAAATCAAATTTCTCTTCACTTTCAGAAGCAATTACTGGTAAATTTTGCACAGAATTTAAAGGAAAATCACTGGTGAATGTTTGCATGGAAGTGCAGCAGAATTTTTCTTCAATATCAGAGATTTGAATGTCTTCTTCTGTTTCATAAATATGAGAAGATGAGATATCAGATATCTCATGAACTTCTGGAGCATCAGGAGAAGGAGTCACTGCATGGAGACTGTCTTCAATTCGAATTGACTGTGTAGAAGCTTCTGCTTCTTCTTTATCTTGAACAACTTCATCAGAGAGAGTGGAGGCCGATATTTTTGGATAAAGGATGCTTATGGTGCTGGATGTTCTCTCCAAAGTGCTATTATGATCCTCATAAATCATTCCAAAGGTTCTGTCCAATCTTGTCCAGAGTTCCTTTGGGTCTTCAATAGATCTAATGAGGTAGCGCAAGCTAGGAGAAAGACTTGTTGCTATTGTTCCAAAAGCTCCATCAATTTTATTCAGCCAGTTAATCTTACTAAAACACTCTTTACTGATCCCAATAGACACCTGACAGAGACCTTGTCTCATCAAAGATGAAATCATTTCGAAGTTGTACCTGCAAAACAAAAAAATGATCCAGTAGGAGATCTGAGGACGAGAAGTGCCTTGTACGTCAAGGCTCTGATACCATATTAAATTGAGCACATAGATCTGTGGACAAACACACAACTCACATGATATACCACACAATTTATTCAATTATTGAAGAATGAAACAGTGCAAAAATGGCTTGCAGCTGTGAATGCTTTTCATTAATCAAAGAGTAATTAGATAGATAATTCAAGAAATTCAATTCAAATCAATGAGGAAGTTCGAATTGATTAGACTCTACTTGACTGTAGGTAACCAAGACCTTGTCTAAATCACTATCGTAGGACTCAATAGTTAACTGACCTTGTCTAAATCATAACTGGAGTTCATCAGAGCTCTAAAACATAACTCAAGTGTTACATTCAGTGTCGACTAAGGTTAACTGACAGTGGTAGGTGAGAAATGTGCCCCACATGTGTTCAGTCAAGTAAACCTAGTGCTAACTGAATGTAGAGGACTAGAACTGAATGTAACTGACTCCTAACTTATCTTGACTAGTCATTAACTGAAGTGAACTAACCTTGGTTGGTTTCGGCACTCCCAGTGGCTTCCTAAATTGTAGGGATTGGTCTAGGAGGCTCCTAAACTAATGCAATCAAGTGCAATCAGTGGCATTGAGCCTCAATTAGTGTTCCCCACACTTTAGTAACTGAAACATGTGCCCCAATTAGGTCAAGTGGACTCAATGGTGTTAATGACTATAAATAAACTAGATGGACTCTCGATTTAGACATGAATCCCAATTTAGACATATGACCAAATTTGGACAAGGGAGGATTGATAATCCTAACACCTACTTGGTACAAGTGTATGTAGATTCAGATATGTATTGGTCAGTAAAATAGATTTTGAAAAGATATATGGAATCTAACTAGTATAATGATCAATGGAAGAACACATGTATTTCTCTAGATAGAGCATGTTGAAAATAAGTAAAGCTTTATGAGGTTTTTAGTTAGTTATATCTGAGACATGGTACATATTCATATATGAGCAGCATTTCCAGCATTCTTACTAATCCTATGTCAAGGACAAGCTTGGTATAGTACATAAAAATTACACTAGTTGAAGAGGGTGTATCGATGTGTCTTCACAAGAAGCAACAGATAAAGTCCCCACTAGTTAGTCATGACACATGACTCAGGAATCTGTGTGCTCTAATACCTTGTGGAGAGAATACACATAAGTAGAGACATGGTAAAAGTATCAGAGACTATTGATACTCAAGAAGAGTTTAGAATGGACTCTTACAAAACAAGTAAACTTGTCGAAGAGGTAGTTGGGGTGATGCAGTATAAAGAGAAGAAGCACTGTGAAAGTGATCAGGCCTTAAAGAACATCACAGAGATGGAAAACTCATAGAGAACTTCTCTAGATAGTAAAAGATCCAAGAAGTCAACAAATGTTGAAGAGTGAAGGAAAATATGAGACTTTCTGTGTCCATAATATTACACATTTGTTGTATAATGTTGTATATGATGGATTTAAAATACATGGTTTCTAGTTTAGAGAAACTATATTCTAGATTGGATCAATATGATGCTACTATGTCTAAGTAGTTGGTTGGTCTTTGAGCAGACCTGTTGTATTTCATGCTTACTACTAATAATTTGTTTGAGTACCTTTTAGGTACATTAGAATAGGCTCTTTATTGTATTCGATACATGGAAGACCTATTATATGATTTTGTTATCCAACTATTGTTTTAGCCTAGGATAAGCGATGTAAATTGTAACTAGTACTACAAAAGCTAAGTGTATTGTGGCTAGTACTACAAAAGCAAAGTGTATTGCAGCAAGTACTACAAAAGCTAAGTGTATTGTAGCTAGTACTATAGAAGAAAGATGTATGGAAAATATTTCTACAAAAGCAACATGCATTTTGCTGATAGTACTACATGTTGAGGAGTAGTGTATCTTGGGAAGATACCTACTAGGGTGAAATACTTGATCCTACAATTATTACATGTTAATAGTTAAACTTTCCAAAAAACCCTATGTTTGTTATGATAAACAAATTGAGATAAATTTTTACTTCATTGGATTCATGGTCCCATAAAATGAAATTCTAGTACATAGCTACTGATGAGCATATTGCTAATTTGTGCATAAGCCACCACCAATGACGAAGTGGAGATACTACTGAGATAATCTTGGTATGGCAGGAAATTCCTGGTAGAGTAGAAAATGTCTCCCTTGCTTAGAATGAGTGTTGAAAGTACAACTTCAGTAGTCATTCCCATGAGACTTGTGTTGTATCAAGTCCAAAATCTATTTTGTATTAGGTTCAGATCTTCTCCATGGAGCTTATGTTGTATTAAGTTCATTAACTTATGTTTTATTAACCTAGGACCTTTTCCTCTTCAGGAGGAATGCTTGTACAAGGATATTATGTTGTATTAATATCATGGCCTTATGTTGTATTAAGGTCATAGACTTGACTTGTATCAATTCAAATGATTATCATAGATGGTACTTATGAGATGATTCTGCTTAACAGGAGATGGACTTGTGTTGTATAAAGATCACATGAATGATGTTTTATTAAGTCTCAAGCATATACTATGTGATGTATGGCTAGTCATGGTCACCAGATTCTACACGTCTCCTTTAGGGATTAGCTACCCCTAGAGTGATTTAATTTAGCATATGACTATATGACCTGGGGTAATAAATATGATCATAGGTTCATAACAATTCTTATGAGTATGATATGATAAATATGGTTAATTAATTAAAATCTCATGGACCATGCAAAATTAATTAATGATAAATGAGATGAGCACACATATAGAGTAAAATTCGAATTGCCTGTGTCATACTTCAAGTGAATTCGAATTGCAAAGACATTAACTAAGTCTAGGTTGTGGGAAACAAGTTTAAGTTAATTATGAAATTTATTCCCTGATTTATGCAAAGAGGGTGTTGAATATGAGATTGATGGTGAAGCACTAATTCTTTAGTTACATTTAGTTTTGTTAAGAAACATTCAATTACAATTAGTTCAGTTCAATTCAGTTTTGTTAAGAAACATTCATAACAATGTATAATAGATCGGAATATCCATGATGAAGATATACAATGGATAAAGATCTCCATAATGGATGAAGATATATGACATACATTGGAATCAAATCACGAGAGCTGGAATCTCATGAACACTGGCACGATCAAGGAGGTAGCATATGTGGAATTCCACCAATATGGAAGGTCTTGTACACAAACCGCTATGACTACATGTCCTACTATGAAAATAGAGGTGTCGAGGTCAAACATAGTAGTCCATCGTCTGATTACCATTCACTGATGTATATTGTTAACAGATACAAGATCACCCACCGATAATGAAAATGGGAATCAAGGTACTAGAGTGAAATATTAGCAAGTGTGAATAGATGTGTTAAGGTCAAACACTTGGAAGAATCCATCGATCAGGGGACATTGATGTATTCCCAAAAATTTTGATAGCAAGAAAACCTGCCACTAGTGACTGTAAGTCTCAAGGAACTCAAATGAATCTAGACTCCTATCCTAGAATATATGATTTGAAGTCGATGGGATGGAATCCACTGGAAGGCGGGCATTAAGGCATCCCCCATCAACCAACAAAAGGTACTCAAAAATGTTGTATAATTTGGAAGAACTCAAAAAATATGTGCACGAACTAGTAACAGTACCAAGAATGTCCCACATGTAAAGTCAAGACAACTGAGGAATGGTCAACTCAGGATTCAACTTTCTTTGAACCAAAGCATAAAGGAAAATGGTGACTAAAGGTAGGAAGCATGGACTCGATATGCAAACTCGGACATATTTGTTCGCATAGTATGACATGTACTCATAGCATTTTGTGTAGAAGACCTTCCAGCTTGGTGGCATTCCACATATGCTACCTCCTTAATCGTGCCAATGTTCATGAGATTACAGCTCTCGTGATTTGATTCCAGTGTATGTCAGATATCTTCATCCATTATGGAGATCTTGATCCATTGTATATCTTCATCATGGATATTATGATCTATTATGAATTGTACGTGGCGATGACCACACATGTCACATTTTGTATATCATTCCTATTCATGGCCATTGTACTCTTATGTATCCGGAATTGCTATATGTATTTGCAGTCACAAGTAGAGATTGATTATTGTACTATACGGATGGATGGCTGGTTCTTCCACCTGGTTCTTCATCACTGCCCTTTTGGGATGGATTTTATAATAATTTAGTTTGGCCATCATGTTACCCCTCTGACCTCATACATTAGGGGCATCTATTATAGCTGATTTTACCACACATGGTTGATCACATATTTATGGCCTTCCCTATCCCTCTGCAGACTCTTTAGACCCCATGGACTGATATTATAATTTGATGTTTCCAATTTCATCCCTAAAACCCTTGTTTATTGATGTACATGACTTTTAATCCCATACTCGCGTGTACACGCGAGTATGGGATTAAAAGTCATGTACAACAATAAACAAGGGCTTTAGGGACGAACTTGGAAACATCAAGTTATAATATCAGTCCATGGGGTCTAAAGAGTCTGTAGAGGGATAGGGAAGGCCATAAATATGTGATCACACAAGTATGGGATTAAAAGTCATATACAACAATAAAAGTGGGTTTATAGGGATGATATTGGAAACATAAAAGTATAATATCAGTCCATGTGGTCTAAAGAGTCTACAAAGGGATAGAGAAGGCCATAAATGTGTGATCAAACATGTGTGGTAAAATCATCTATAACAAAGAAAATGTCACCATATCTCATATATTTCCTCAGATGGGTTAAACTTCCTACTTTGGTATAAACACTAAGACTTAGCGTCCCTAACTTTTGCTCCACCGCCATTATGAAATATCTCAAGAAATTTGAAATTGTTATAAATTGAATGTTGAGAACACTAAATAACTAGGATAAAATTGTTAATAAAACAATAATCACCTCAATTACCTAGGTATCAAAATGTTTATGATTCGTACCAGAATTCTAATAGTCTAAAATCTATAGTCCAATTCTTTTATTGTAGAAAGTACAACTTCAGGATTCATTCCCATGAGACTTGTGTTGTATCAAGCCTGGAATCTATTTCATATTAGGTTCAGATATTCTCCATGGAACTTATGTTGTATTAAGTTAAAGAGATTATGTTGTATTAAGTAGGACCTTGTCCTGTTCAAAAGATATGCTTGTACTAGGATCTTATATTGTATTAATATCATGAACTTATGTTGTATTAAGGTTGAAGACTTGTCTTGTATCAAGTCAAATGATTCTCATAGACGGTACCCTATGAGATGGTTCTCCTTAAATGGAGATGAACTTGTGTTGTATCAAGTCAAGAACTTATGTTGTGTTAAGTTCAATGTCTTGTGTTGTATCAATACCATGTGACTTATGTTGTATTAAGTCTTGAGGATATACTATGTGATTTATGGCTAGTCATGGTCACCACGTGCTGCAAGTCTCCTTTAAGTATTAGCTAACCCTAGAGTATGATATCATAAAGATGATTAATTAATTAAACACTCATAGACCATGCAGAAATAATTAATGATAATTGAGATGAGCATAGAGATAAAGTAAAATTTGAATTGCAAAGACATCAACTAAGTCTAAGTTGTGGAAAAAATGTTTCAGCTAATTAAGGAATATTCTCATTGATTTATGAAAAGTGGTTGTTGAATATGACATTGATGATGAAGCACTAATTGTTCATTTCCATTCAATTATGTTTAGTTACATTCAGTTATGTTCCATTACATCCAGTTCAGTTCAGTTCCATTCATTTTAGTTCAGTTCAATATGTTAACAATCACTCAAAGGTAGTTAACACCAGTGAATTAATGGAGGGTGCATATATTCAGTGTGGGATATAATTACGAGGTGACAACTTGACAATAACACAAGGAAGGTGCAAAATATTAACGTGCATATAGTGCCCATAGTGCATACAGTGGATACATTGTTCATAATTCCTAAATGCATGCACCCATTCACTACCTCTCATTGTATGACTGAATAATCTTGTTATTAAAAAACACTTATACTATGAAACGAGAACTCGACACAGTTCTCATTTTTCTCTCTCCTAATTTTAGTATCTATTTTTACCTCCATTTAAAAAATAGTTGATACCAATATCATACATTTTCATTTGAAGGTGTTTTTTTAGCCTTTGAATCATCTTTGTCATAAATTATTATTACTTTCTTATAGGAAAAATAAGACTTTTTTATTAACAAAATTCTAAGAAATTCTAGAAAATAAAGACATTTACAACCATTTTCAATGCATTTTCATAGATGTTTTGTATAAATATGATATTATTTCATACTATATTCCAAAATTTTACGATTCACATAAATTCAAGAAAAACTATTTCGTATATTTGTAAATAACATATTAAAAATATTATATATAGAAATTTTATTTCGAAAATAAAGTCTGAAAGCCAAAATAGTACTAATATATTTTATCAAAAATTTGTCAATTTAACATTTTCTTCAAGACATTAAACTAATCAACAATATCATGCAGGACAAATTCTTCATCGAAATTGGAATTTTATGGAGCTTGGATTTCCTAAAGGACATCAATGTCCTCTTCCATTGGGATTTCTATGTATGCAATATTCCCAAAGTGCTCCTTTCCAAACATCCCTCCCAATGGTGGTTGAGGATCTTTTGACATCTTCGCCACAACTGTTTCACTAAACTCTTTTTTCTTCAAATCGATTTCTTGCAATTCATTTGGAAGAACTTGAATAGCATTAATTCTTTGCTTGATGTAATTACATTGAAGTGGATCATTATTGATTGCATACAATTTCTTCCTTTCTGTAAGGACCATGTTATTTTTGTACCTAATCACTAAAAACAAAAAAAATTCTAAGACAAATAGCACAAAGAAGCATACTTTAAAAAAAATTATGAACACTAAAAAACCAAGAAAACTTGAAATATGTTTCCATATGTAATATATGAAATTTGACCTGAACCTGAGAACAAATCTATTACATTAAAAAAATTAAATCCCCTCCTAACTCCCTAAATCCTCCCCCATCATTACATTTAAAAAAAAATATTTAACCCCCCAAAAAACATTATATTAAACACAATTTAAAAAACAATTACCCTACCTAACTACACCCCAAAAAACATTATATTAAAAACCAACATAGATCTAAGCACCAATAGGGATCAAATCTCTATAGGTCCAAGCCCCTTTCTTAGAGTGGAGATGTCAAGGAAGCGTGTCATGCAATGTTTATGGTTTTAATTTATCTAATTTGTGTAATTTTATATATATGCATTTCTAAATAATTTAAATTTAATTTGAACCAACATGTTATTTTTAATAATAATTTTTTTATAAACGACACTTACTAACTCTAGGATGGGCAAGGAAGGAGTTACACATCTCTCCCCTAGTGAGCTGTAGAATGCGCCTCTTTGAGGCAATCGAGTGAATGCATATTATTTTTTATATAAAGTATTTATGAGCAATATTGTCTTTTGTAATAGAACCAGAAAAGCTAAAAAGTTAATTCTAAATTATGTAAAGATAGAAAGTTAGAGTAAAAGTAGAGTGAATTACTTAGCAAAATATAAACTTGAGAAATGCATTTGTAAGTGATTTAACATCTAAAGAAGAAGATAAAGGGGTTGATGTTACTATTGTAATACTGATGTTATTTCTATTGTAAAAGTATGTTTTAGATGAGTTTCCCTAGAAAGGATGAAAACTCATTTCATTGTTAGTGTCTTTTTTCCTTAATTGTTGGGAAGTTTAAGGTTGTTTGAAAGTGAATTATTATACTTTTTTTGTTGCTTGTTTGTACTATAATTTACAAAATTCCTATGGCATAAAATTTTGGGGTTAAGATCGAGGAATATTCTAGAAAGAAGGTAAACTTTCTAAATTGCATTAAAGTGTTATTCCAATGAAATTTGCAATATTCACCCCTTTTATTTCACTCTTCATCTCCTTAGATTTAATTCCCCACCAAAACCTTTTTCTGCCCCTTCCCCCTCCCCCTCCCCCCCCTTTCGCCCCCCAAAACCATGTAGAACCATGTTGGTCCCAAAAGTTGGTTTTGTGTATAAACTAATTTCCTGATTTCGTTTTGCTATTGGTTCAAGGATAGAGGGTCTAGACCATTTTGGACCATTTTGTTCTAGTCTAGGCTAATTTTGATAACCATCACTTATAATAACATATTCTAACAATGAGATTTTGTTTTACATTAATAATTTCATTCTTGGTATGGGAGGTCCAACTATATTATATATTATGCACATTCATATTTCAAAATGCTTCACTAAATTTAAGAAAACAACTAAAACTCATTACTTCACCTTTACATACCTTGAGAAAAAAAGCTTATAATAAGTAGAGGTTGTGATTCAATAAATTCGAGATATAACCAAGCACAATGAACAATGATGACCCATGAAGAATGAAAATTATAATAGGGATTGGTTTAGTTTTACAAAACCCACATATAAAATAAAGAATCAGTAGGAACCTTAATCAACTTTCAACAACTTTCAACATTATGTCAACCTTACATCATGTAGTTTCAAAAGATATAATAAAGACAATATATGTTAGCTCTTGTTCAATTTTTTTTTATGTTATACCTAAGTGTATTTGAATGTAAAATAATTTTTTATGTTACCAAGTAGTGCATTTGAATGAAGAATTAGTGAATTTTTTTATGTTACACCTTAGTGCATTTGAATATAAATTATTTTTTTATGTTACTAATTAGTGCATTTGAATGAAAAAACAAATACAAAAGATATAATAAAGACAATACATGTTACCCCTTATTCATTTTTTTTATGTTACACCTTAGTGCATTCCAATGTAAATCATTTTTTAATGTTACTAATTAGTGCATTTTAATGAAAAAGACAAATGAGGATGGTTGTTTTTTAGTTGGAGTTTTATGTGAAAGTAGTGTTTAAAAAAAAATAGATTTGTTTGCATATGGAAAGCAAATTTAAATTTTGGTTTTTAAATTTAAACTACATTGAAAATTCAATAAGATATCATTGACGATTAAATTATTTTATTTTTCAATAATTTTTTTTAATTAACAATAATCTTAAATTATCTGTTTTCATTGGTATTTATATTTTACAATAAATTTCCTAAATTCTCAATTTTTGCTTCATTTTATTGTGCAATTTACTCTTTGTCCAATCAGTATATAACAATCATTATATAACAATTTTAGTGGCTTATGGGCTTGTGTTCGAAGTTTTGATATTTTTCTACAAAGTCACTTTATGTAAAAACGTGTTGCAACACAAATTATTTCACTGTCTAGAATTACTGGATATAATTAGGAATCATGATATATTCCAAATTCTATTTTAAAACTTGCATTTGTCAAAGCAGAATTACCAATTCATTTGCGAGCTTGGGAATTACATACCAGGGACAAAAAAAATGGAATAAAGAAAAACAAAACATGGTATTAAAATACATATTATATTGATCAATTTATTGCTGTACATTTTAGTTGCATGGTCAATGCTAATGGGAGGAATTCTTCATCAACAATATGCCAGAAAATTGCATACAGCACAGCATCCAACATCTTCTTTGAATTGTCACTGATTTTTGTTGAACAACGCTTGGACTACTCCTCTAGGTGCTTTTTTGGATCGTTCTTGGAAGGAGATTTGTAAAGTGCCCTAGCCCATTTGACTGCTATAAGCAATATCCAAAATAACTGATGAAAATTCTGAACATTCACAAAATACCAAACAACGCTCTGCCCTCGATCTGTTTGGTCAGATCTTTTCTGAAAATGTGATCTGGAAAATACCTCGAGTCATTAGACTCCCTTAATCAAAATCGGAAACAGTTGATTGAAAATTCTCAAGGAACCCAACATCCAAAATAAGAGAAAACCAAAGCAGCTATTAACGTTGCCTTTCAAATTCAATTTCAATTTTCAAAGGAGATTTCAATAGTTCCAACCAGACCATGTAAGCATTTGCATGCTCGGAATAAGATCTTGACCGAGTTCAGGCTCATTTTAACAGAATGCACTCCATCTAATCTGTGTTAATACATATTTAGGAGCTCATCCAACTTCAAATTTTTTACCCAACATGGATGTTAGATAAAGGAAAGCAATTTCCTCACAAGGAATGGTGAGTCCCATTTGGTGATCAAATCCATACTCTTCCTCGGCCTTCTCTAGCAATACCTTGAACAGAGAATGATTCAAATAAGCTGTAAGGATGACAAATCTACTCCATTCACTTCCAACATATACTGCACAGTGTCCCCTGGGAACATCCGTGGGCACAGTTCTGTATGATCGACCCATGAACTCATCTTTCAATGCAAAATACCTTCCCTTCTTTGGAGAAAATCCATACCCAATTCGCTTATTGCTATGGGCAACATTGCAAACAGCTCTGATTATCTGCTTCAAAAGAAGAACTTGTGGTTTCCTCATCCTTCTTGCCATTAAATTCAGATGCAAAGCAACTATTTCTAAAACCTAGGGATAGAGCTTGCAGATTCGTTCTCTCTATATAGCACTCCATAATGACATGATTGACATCCACAAGATTGAAATAATTCTCAAGAATCGTATATGATTTTTCACAGACAAGGGGATTTTCATGAATTTGCAAGTTTTCAATCTTATCGCAGCCACTAGCATCCTCAATTAGGCGCACATATACAGTAACATCAATAATGCCTGCATTTTTTTCATTCTCGCTCAACCCTCTTCACCATTGGCTTTCCTTCCCCTCCACCGTCCTCCCCCTCCGCCGCTCCCCTCCACCTCCTCTGCCATCGTATTAAGGGAGAGTCGATCCCTTGGCCACCAGAAGGCCGCCCTTTACTGGCGGCATGATTTTGAGAATCGCGGCGCCAGCAAAGGGCGGCCTTCTGGTGGCCAAGGAAGTGGCTCTCCCTTAATACGATGGCGGAGGAGGTTAAATGGGGAGGAGGGTGGAGGTCGTATTAAGGGAGAGACGCTCTTTTGGGCACCCAAAGGCTGCCCTTCACTAGCGGCGTGATTCTGAGAATCACGCCGCTAGTGAAGGTCGGCCTTTGGGTTCCCAAGGGAGCAGGTCGCCCTTAATACAATGGAGGAGGAGGTGGAAAGGGGAGCAAGGATGGCAGAGGAGGTGGAAGGCAGAGGCGGAGGGGGATGAGGGTGGAGGCGAATGAGGGTGGAACGAGGGAGGCAGGTTCGCGGTGGGTGGGAAGATGGGAGGGGGGAGAAGGCATGGGTGGAGGAGGAGCTACGTGGGGAAAGGAAGGGAAAGGAAATTGGATTGGGTGGGGGAATCATGGCTTCGTTGTTGCATGTGGCTGCATGGCTTCATTGTATCTTGTTGCAAGTGTATCCCTGCATGTTTTCCATGTTTTCACGGTCATCTTCCACAGCTGTATCTATTGAGTGGGATCTTTAACCTTTCATTGAAAAATATTTTTCTTTATGTTGGGTGGGATATTTAACCGTTCATTAAACAATATTTTTCCTTTCCCTGGAAAGTTCAAATTCAATTGTTCAAATCCTTCCTTAGCATAACCAAATCCTTCCTTAGGAGCACTATCATTCCTACTATTCCTGTCCTTCCTGAGTAGCACTATCATTCCTCCCTGAGTAGATGAGGCCTTGGCACTCTCAATCATCTCTGCATCCAGACAACCCCAAGTTGCTTATATGCTTAGGAAGGAAGCAATCGAGAAAGGGAGAAACTGTGTAGGAAGCTGGACAACCATTCTATCCTTTCTTATTTTGCATGCAGAGCACACCAATGAGGTTTCTTCTTCTAGGTGTCTATGGTTGTAATGTGGGAACCTAATATTAATTAACAGAGGAGTGCGTACAAACTTGCAAAAAAAAAGGGTCTATGTAATTTACAAACATGAAACCTTAATTTTTAAAAATTTTGAATTGTACTTTTGAAATGCAAAAAAAAAGGTCTATGTAATTTACAAACATGAAACCTTAATTTTTAAAATTTTTGAAGAGTACTTTTGAAATAGCATGGAAATAAACACTAAACACACCTTTTGACAGAGTAATTTAGGAAGCACTATTAATTTATGGTTTCCATCTGTTAATTTTGCTTATACTTTACTTACCTGTTGACTCACTACCAGTTCATCAGCTTTAGAATGTCTCAGAGTATACAATCTTAAAGAGAGTTCTCTTATCTTAATCACATACAAGTTAAAACAATGGAATCTCCAACTTCATCTGTTTTCATTCATAGCAAGGTCTATCAAATAAAAACGGTCAGATTTTTCCCTAAAGAAGAATAGAAAGGAAAGAGATTTATAAAATAAATTTATGATCTGACATTACAAGCAAACGTGTTCCCCACTGAACATTTTCTTACAATTGCTGAGAGTGTATTCCCTGCTGAACATTTTTCTTACAACTACTGTGAATGTATTCCAATGCATTAGAATTTCTGGAAGGTTGAGAAGGGGCTAACCCAAAAAAACCCATCGTCATTGATAAAAACAAGCATTTCGATCAACAAATTAACATAATGATAATAATTATATTGTATATGCCCAAGTTTAAACATGGGAAAAAATAGTCTCGTTTCCTCGCCTTTTTTGCAGCTTTCTTGGGTGTAGGATTCTTGGAAGCCTTGGAAACTATCGGCTTTAGTAGCGATTGTTGGTTTCTTGGCCTTGGGGTCATCGCCTTTTGATCCACGACTTTCACATGTTTCTAGAGTTGGGCAGTTAGCTTCTTCTTGAAGATGGGAGGCAAATTGGATTTATACTTTTCGCTCATGAATTCCACTATCGCGTAAGGGCTGGAACCGTCATGCTCTTTCAGAGCAATAATGGCTTCAGAAATCATCATCAATAGGAGCACCACAAATGCATGTAAAAAATGGAGTAAAATATAAATGAATCAATCAAGAAAAGGAATATTGAGCAGTACCAAAAGGAGGGGGTTTCAAAACTTTGGAAGCCCTTGGCTTCTTTTCCTTTGGGGTTTTATCCTTTTTATCCTTAGATTCCTTGATGGGATTCTTTTCAATGGTCTTAGGATCTTCATTCACCATGGGATCGATAACAATAGTTTCCATAGCAACATTGATGGAAGCCATGGATTGTGCCTACATGACTACAGAACACAGAAGCTTGATTTTTGCAGCGGAAAATTAAGTCGGCTATGATCTCAAAAACATAATTTAATAGAAAGAGTTTGCTAAAATCAACAATATGGGAATGGAGAAAACACGTTCCTCTCCCTCCGCTGCTCCCCTCCACCTCCTCCGCCATCGTATTAAGGGAGAGCCGCTCCCTTGGGCACCCAAAGGCCGCCCTTCACTAGCGATGTGATTCTGAGAATCGCGCCGCCAGTGAAGGCCGACCTTTGGGTGCCCAAGGGAGCAGCTCTCCCTTAATACGACATCCACCCTCCTCCCCATTTCACCTCCTCCGCCATCGTATTAAGGGATAGCCACTCCCTTGGCCACCAGAAGGCCTCCCTTTACTGGCGGCGCGATTCTGATAATCGTGCCGCCAGTAAAGGGTGACCTTCTTCACTAGCGACGTGATTCTTAGAATCGCGCCGCCAGTGAAGGCCGACCTTTGGGTGCCCAAGGGAGTGGCTCTCCCTTAATACAATGGCAGAGGAGGTGGAAATGGGAGCAGGTATGGTGGAGGAGGTGGAAGGCGAAGGCGGAGGGGGATGAGGGTGGAGGGGAAGGAGGGTGGAACTGGGGAGGTAGGTTCGTGATGAGTGGGAGGATGGTAGGGGGGAGAAGTCACAGGCGGAGGAGGAGCTACGTGGGGGAAGGGAGGGAAAGGAAAGTGGAGCGGGTGGGGGAATGGAGGAGGTGGAGGGGCGCGGGGGGATAGAGGAGGGAGCGGCGACGGAGGAGGAGGTGCAAGCCTAATATAATATCTCATGGAATATCGAGCCCTATACAATCTCGATGGGAAATATGATTTAACTGCAAATGCATTTTAGAGGATGTGTGGTTGTCACCATCTTCTTGATACGTTGAATGCATAAAAAAAATACTTTTGAGCTGACTCAACCGATATCCATTAAACTTTGTTATGTTCTTGTGCCATCCTTCAATAAAATGTAAACAATGTAAAGTCTATTTTAAACATGAATAAAGGGAAATCCGTCTAATTTTTTTTAAATATATGATTTGTTTTAATCATGATGGCGAAACATTTTAACCATGTCTAAACTACTTTAATAAAAGTCAACTTGAAACGTTGTAACATTTGTATGCTCATCTGGTAAATTCTCATCCATTCATTACACACTTAAATTTAAAGTCTGGATACATTGGATTCATAAAAATTACTTTAATAATGTCAACTTGAAACGTTGTAACATTTGTATGCTCATATGGTAAATTCTCATTCATTCATTACACACTTAAATTTGAAGTTTGGATACATTGGATTCATAAAAATCCTTGGGCCTGAGTCTCTTTTTAATATATAAAATCATTTTGAAGACCAATTAGTTTTTATGCGTATCTCCTTTTTTGTGTTTGAATACACAAAGTAATAACCATGTTTCCCGAGTTACAAAGAAGTTCATATGGATCATTCCAAAAAGTTATTACAACTTATTTTTTACATAAAGTTTATTTACTTTATGATAAATATAAATAGAAAACAACTTTGTAAATTTCAAATTTTCAAATGTTAAAATCGGGTTTCCTTTATATGATTTAATTATAATTTATGTTAAAAAAAATTTAAAAATAAAGAAAACTTTTATGAAATATGAGAGGCATCAAACAAATTTTAATGACTAAAGTATATGCATCATATTCGAAGGATACACCAGACCATCAAGTATTCGAAACACTTTCTAAATATACCAAATTTCAAGAAAAAAGGGACTCTGATTCTCCATCTCTAAGAAGAACAATCACTCAAACCTACGTGTTATTGAGACGAGTTTAACATTCGGATGGGTCTTCAATTATTTTCTTCTTCTAACAATATACTCATGTCTTTATCATCCATGAATTGTTTCTATATATTGTTTATAAATTGTACTCCTTGAATGGGGCAAATCAGGATTCTTACAAATACCTTAGTATTTTTCTTTAAGGTGAGCCAGTGTGATTATGCTAATATTTAAAAAATAAAAGTGAATACTTATCAATCAATAATTTTGTTGTGATATTGTTATCTTTGCTCACGGTTGGCGTTTGGCATTTAAAGAAAAATTAGTTTTGTTGTGATATTGTTATCTTTGTTCACGGTTGGCTTTTAAAGAGAAATAGTTTTTTTTTTGGGTAAAACTTAAGTGAATTATTAATTTTATATATAAAATTAAATTTTTAAAAAAGTCTATTTTAAGTGAATTTTTACCATAACAACATAATAATATATTCATAACAACATAAACATAACAATATATTCAGAACAACATAACAATATATTTATAAGCTTGTATATATTGAACAAACAAATATTAAGGGAGAGGAATGTATAAAAAACTTATGATATTATTTCTTAACAAAAAATACTTACTATTTATTAATGTGTTTAATATTTTTCAATTATATAGTTTACATGCATGTAGTTTAGATATCTATATAACAACTTTAAATTTATTGACACATTTTAATTTATATAATTCTTTTACAAGTAGTTTAACAAATTGTCACACATCTCAAAAATCCATATATAAAAAAAAAGTTATTGGTGTAAAGAGGTTAGTAGGAGGAAGGGTGTTTTATATGTTTTGATTTTTTTTTTAAATGTATTGTTGTAAAGGGGTTAAGGGGAAAGGGAGGTTTAAATTTATTTTTAAATTTTTTAATTGTAATGTTGGGAGGGATAGGGGTTTAAGGGGGCTAGATGACATTCAAGTAGGTTAAAAAATAAAATTAAAATTAAAAAAACAATCAAACTACGAATTCTAGGAATTAACATTTTAGATTGTTTTTAGTATGATATTTGTAATTGAAACTCTAAAGGAGATTTTGAATATTTATATGAATCATTCATTATTGTATGGTCTAATATATGATTTCATTATGAATCACATCATAATTTCTTAGATTTTATATTGTTAGAGTGGTAAAATTATTTATGAAATCTTTGTGTTTGTTTAATGTGCAAGTTTCAAAAAAGATGTAATTTATCTTTTGGACAAAAAAATAGTTTTCCAATTTAGGGGTTGATTTTAAAGTTTTTGTAAACAACACTATGGGATTTTTAGGCCATGACTCTATTTTTATCCCCGAAAAAAAAATCATGTATAATGGTATCAACACTTTTCTATTTGGGGGTGTTTTTTGTGTTTTTTTGGCAAAAATCATCGTTTTTATGCCTAGAGTTCTCGTTCTTAGTATAAAGTTCTCGTTTCATAGTATAAGTGGTTTAAAGTGTTATGCACTTGGAAAGCATGAGACAATATCCCAAGTGATCTCTATTCTCTAGTGTTTCTTAGATATATATTTTCAAACAATCTGTAAGTATTGTAAAATCATTCTATGCAATTATCTATCATACTCAAAGGATTGTTTGTTGGGTTTTTCATCCTCCGGATTTGGAGAGTTTTCCTAGGGTAAATTATGTGTCTTATGGATTGAAGAATTTGTGTGCTTGAATTATTTATGTGATCTACATGCAATGGATTTGTTGATCAAAATTTTTAAAGTTCAAGAATCTCCATTATTTATTAAACATTTACATGGTATCAGAGGAAGGGCTTGTAAGAGCTTAGTTTTTCCCACACAAACTAAATCCTACATGATCTTGAGGAGTTAAGAAAAATCTTGGCGAAATGGCATCGATCTTCATCCAACCAGAAGACAAAATTGAAGGTTCTTCCAACTTCAACACATGAAATGCAAGGGTGTTAAGAATTATTGAGGAGAATGATATATATTTCTACATGACCTCAGTGAATGAGGATTATGTATCCAATACATGGTGAATTAAAGAGAAATTCAAAATGCACCATTTTTGTCACTTTTCAGGAGACAAATTCCATGGAGACTTTTTGATCAATCCATGAGGAATCAGACAAAACGGTTGAAAATCAACTTCCCAAATGGGCTGTTTTATCTTATTCGTGAGTGGATTTCACAAATTCCTAACTATTTGATAGATACGATCAGGTCTTTGAATATTAAATTCACTGAATCTGTGTTATGGCCATTTTCCCAAAGTGAACGAATTAACGAAACAACATCAGGATTAGTGGTTTGGATATTATCATTATTCAATGGATATTATGTATAATGAGATTCTCATAGAGTTTGAAAATCATTCAAACAAAACGATTGTAACACCTCAGTTTCGACCTCAATTGAATTAAATTATATATGATGTAAATAACGTTATTAAATCATGGTGTGTAGCTCAAGGAAAAGGCCCCACCATGTATTTAGCGTTTTATGTTTCAACAATTAGGATCAATGTCGATGGTTCACATGCTAGCCAAGCACAATATAATTTTGGACATCATGTAAATATGCAAAAAATACCCGCAACTAGCTACTATGTCAATGTAACATTAAAAGAGATGGGGGCATGATTTCAAAAGGATTAGTGGGGGGGATATTCAAAACCTTGAGCCAATAGGGTAAAGCCAAATTTCAAAGGGAAAACCCATAAAGTTGTCAACTACCCATTTTGTCTTTTGTGCCCAGTCATCCACAAATTGGTTTAGGTAGTTAATTCCTTGGGATGGGAAGCGTGTGGTAGCCAATTTCGAATTGGGGAAGCCACCAATTTTTGGAAATCGTGTTTTTTACTTCTGGGGGCAAGTAAATGCTTAGAAATGCAGGCGCAAGCCATTATTCACCCATGTGTTTTGGTTCCTCATGCATCTAGAGATAGTTGGGGCATTCTCATCCTGTTTTCTGCATTTCTACATGGCTAGAAATTTGTTTTTGTTTTGCTGAGGGAATGGGAAGCAAAGGCTCACGATTTGGGGGTTTTAAGAGGCTGTTTTTGTCTTCCTCGCACAGCTAGATCTTGTTGTTTGTTTTTTCTCACGTTTTCTACATTTCCTCATATTGCCATGGATGGGAAAACCTATTTTTGTGTTGCTTAGGGAATGGCCAACATAGATTCACCTTTTGGGTGTTTGGGGAGGTTGTTTTTGCCATTGCAATTCCCAGGAACATTTTATGAAATTTTTTTTGGCTCCCAGTATGCTTTTCCCTATTTTACCAATTCATTTTTTTGTTGGAAACCTGTCTTTGGTTATGCTCAATGGTTGGGAAGATAGATCCACAATTTCAGGGTTTTCAACGGTCACTTTTTCTCTCGAAATTTCGATAGACATTCTTGAAATCGGAGTTGCTCACCTGGAGGGTTTTATTTTCCCTTCTACCAATTTGTTTTTGGTTGAAGAGCATTTTTCCTTCATGCCTAACGATTGTATTTTGCTATGAAGTGCATCCTTGTGTTGGGTTGGCTAAGTAAGTCTAAGGAACCCATCTGTTAGATGTTTTGGCTATGTTTGGATGTGATTGTGGGCTTGGATGATTAAGTCCAAGGAACCCATATTTTATTGAATTGTTTCCTTAGTAGCTTTTGAAACAAAATTATTTACTGGATTGGCTGGACAATCTATTAAACCCAACTTTGTGTTGGCTTGACTATGGGTGTATGGTATTGTTGTGTGTAAGCATGTTGTTCCCTAGTTCCTTGTGCAAATCATGCCTAGGTGAGGGGTGGAAGTGGTGCTGATAGATTGATGAGCACACTAGCCTATGGTTGGGTGGAACGTTGTAGTGACATAGCTATTTGCGAGAAACCTTCTTATCAAGATAAGTGTTTTCTTTGTATTTAAGTTATGCAACTGTGTTTGTTTTCAATTATCATGAACCTGTTGAATGCTTGAATTTGTTGAATGTATTTTCTTCCACTGTGTATTTACATGTAAAATGCATCTGTGTATGTATTTATTTCAATGTGTTTTGATTATTATGTTCATGGGGATAAATTTCTCATTTTGATAGTAGCAACAGTAAAGGTCATGTCATCTCCATCGTCGAGATGAGGGGAAGGGATGTGACAAGGATAATCACTGGAAAAAGTTTTCCTTGAAGAATAAAATTATTTCTGGGGTGCATGGGATTCAGTTTCTCCATGCATATATTCACTACCTTCTCCATGCACTCAAATTTACAAAGAGATCAAGATCGAGGGACTATAGTAATCTCCACAAGGAAGCATAAATCAAGAGGGAGCATGAAAAATAATAAAAGCTAAGTACTTTCATTTTTATTATATTATATTTATATCTATAGGCTTTTGAATGCTTTCATTACAATCATATAGAAATTTGAATTCATGAGATTATGAATTGTCATCATATATGTTGATTGTCTTTCCTTTATTTGCAAATAAACAAAATTCAAAATATATGAATATAGGGCTGCAAGATTGTTTCATAAGATATTAATATAGAGCATGCATGATTGTTTCATAAGATATGAATAATGCATTATTGTTTCATAATATGTGAACATAAAGTTGCATGATTGTTTCAAAATATATGGATATAAAGCATGCATGATTGTTTCATAAGATATGAACATAGAGTTGCATGATTGTTTCATAAGATATGAATATAAAACATGCATGATTGTTTCATAAAATATGAACATAAAACTGCATAATTGTTTCATAAGATATGAATATAGAGATGCATTATTGATTAATGAGATATTAATGTTATGATTGTTCATAAAGATATGAATATAGAGTTTTGTGATGATTCATGAATGCTGGGCTACATGATTATGTGATTACCATATGCTTTCATAAAATCATATTTTATTTCATTACAATCTGTATTCCTAGGATTATGAATGATGTTATGGTATAAACATGATTGCAAACATATGTTACAATATTTCTATTTATTGGTAAATAGAAAAACTCATGTTATGGTTAAATTTAGAAGAATAAGGGTTGCATAAATCTGCAAGATATTTAAATATAAGATTGATATAGAACTGCAAAACATTTCATGAAATATCAATAGGGTTATGTCAAAACATTGACTTAATGTGTACATAACTACATGAACCATTGCAAATACATTGAGGTATTGATGTAATTAAAATTCATGAGATATGGGTCAGTGCAAGAAGATGAGGGGCCTTTAAGATGCAATCCTAGTTTTCAAAAACAACATCATGTTACCAAAAAATACATCAACCCGAGCCTGACATAGCACTTGGTATGGTTCAACCCGAGCCTGACATGTCATGGAACATGTAGGATAGGAATACAAATCGCGTACGCGTTATATAACTACAAAACGCGCTCACGATATGTAGTTATAAAACGCATACACGATTTGTAAATCTTAAAAAAAAAAAATACACAGTCCCGAACCCGCGGCCCATTTTCACAATCAAGAACGCGAATTCGATGGGCCGTTGGAGAGTTTGGAGCGAGACCACTGCTTGGGATTGTTGCAGGAGCTGATTCAGGTTGGGGGGAGGAGATTTCACTCGTGCATTATCATCCAACAAGGTAATTCAATCACCCAATGCATTTTTTTTGGTCAAATTTTACCCTATAACTGTGCGACTTTAGATGTGTGATATTCAAATGCACTTCCCTCCTATATTTTTTATTTCTCAAGAGCATTACCTTATACACCTAGTAGAAGAGATTGAAGAATGTGGTTAAAAGATGGAAATTTCTATTATTTGAACAAATCTCAGGTTCAAATCCAAGAACTAAACTATCAGTATAAATACATTGAACATTGAATTGAGTTTCACTTTATTACAAGCTAATGTTAAATTTAAATAGTGTCTTATGATTTCCTTGAGGTCTCACACCCACACCATTGGTTGATTCCTATACCCTTGGTTGATTTTCTATTGGCATTCCTTGTTCCAACATGAACTCACCCTTGTATGAAATTGTTGGTGTTTCTAGATGTTACATGGTGTATTCAACTTTGTATGAAATGATTGGTGTTTTTTAGATGTTACATGGTGTATTCACTATATTTTTTGAAAAAATCAATATAACCAATGTTATGACCTGAGCTTGATTTTTAATTAGATTTAGTTTGAATTTTGAAGAGATGAAGTGGGTTTTACATTTAGTATATGAATTGTATTGTATATGGATAATATTTGTAGGTTGTAATCACAATTGAAGAAGGTTTCAGATTACTTATGTTATCAAAATTTGACATGATTGAATGAGTAGTTATCAAAATTTATTTAGAGTTATTGCACATCATGTTGTTTAAGTTTATTTTCATATGTTTTACATTTATAATGTCATGATGTTTTGAGTAAAGCCCATGATATTTTATTAGGTAAACACTATATATGTATGTGATTGGTTTGTTGTAGACAAAAT
>LPNX010713189.1:0-53244 GCA_001517045.1 Pseudotsuga menziesii
TATATAAACTAGAACGACCTTGACTACCCTCCTCATGAGGCGTATCCATATAGGTGGAATTCCTACTACAAATTCTTGCATAACAGTAGGAATTTGCTCAATCTGTATAGTCAGAACTCTTTGGGTCATCCTGACCAACTTTCCCTCGAGTACTCTTAATAAACCTTGGTCTCCACCTAGTACTAGCCGCACACACATCCTGGGATTCCCATCAGGGTGTGTAGATCCAAAATATGCATTTTAACAACATTAAATGGATCAAAAACTCTTATACATATGTATATAAATTTATGATAAAATTCATAAAAAATTAAAAACATAAAAAGTAAAATACCTAGCTCTCCCCACATGCGCCCTCCTGGTGGGAGGATGAGATCATTGTCTCCTTGAAAATCTAAACTTGAGTAAGGAAACTGCTCAAGTGTTGGTAACTGTTGTCCTCGCCACACATAGAAGTCATCATCGTATACACACTAGACTGATCCTCCACCACCCTAGGGAAGGAAGACTTCTCCCCACTTGGTCAGTCTAGGTTGGCGAGGAGAGAAAGATGGAAGTGGTACTACAGGGATGATAGCGGGCACTCTCTCAAAGAAGAATGCTACTAATATACTAGAATACCCAAAAGTCATGCGGTGTCCTCTCTTACAGTCAAAGAGTTGTTTCCTCATGATCGGGATCATGCCCGAACACCAATAAAACACAGTCCCTTGTAAACACTCCATTGCCACTCTCATTTGGGTCCGAGTGGCGAGATGTAATGACAAAGATCCTTCCAAACAACAATGATGTAGACGAGGTAAAAATGGCTAAAAACAAAAGTCCCTGAACCTCATTATTGGTTTCTTTTTACAAGATCTCCTTTTTATAAGGCTCCCCTCCTTTATGGAATTTCTTTAGGCCTAGGTCTAACTCCTCAAAATAGACTTGATTGCCAAGTAAACCTGTCCATTCATGATCATTAAGAATATGTGAATGGGCATCCATGTGGAATAATACGAAAAAGGAACACTCTCTTTTCTTCGGAATTGAGAAGAGTATTCTCAGGAATAGGTTTATCACTTTTCCGGACCTGAGGGACTAAATTTACGAAAAAGGAACAACCGGTATGAGCTTAGTTTTCTCTTTTCATGCTCTGGACCTAAACATGAAAAAGATTCCAAGTGTACTTTATGTCTTTGTCATGCTCGTTAAACCCTAAAGAACAAAGCATTGAGTTCACTATTGTAAGCCCCATTTCTCGTAATCAAATGGATCTTTCTAAGTGATCTTTCCTTCCTTCACACTCGTAAAAATTAGGCTATATGCTTCTTTTGAAGGGGCGTTGGGTAGGTGGCAATTTAACCTTTTTTCGGACCTTTCTGACTAAATACAAAAAAGGTGCGCCTTACTTCTTCAGAAGCTAAGAGAGTTCTTCTGTGGATTGTTCTATACTTTTCCAGCCTCAGGAGACTAAATTGTACCAAAAAGCACCCCCCTAGAATCTTCTTTGGAGTTTCCAGACTCTCAAAATATGAAAACACCAACGAGCATGTACTAGTTCGACCTCGTAAAATCAACGAATCAATGAATTTATCAAGCATTATTTTCTCCCCTCTTCAAGCTTGTAAAAAATGAAGAGAGACCTGAGTTGACTTTCCTGGACTCGTTAAAATTTAACAGGAAAGATAAGGAAGAAGTATTCTCTTTGGGTTATAAATAGTGGAAGCATGTCATCCTTGAACATAGCACTCTCTGAATTTTCCGATACTCATGTTTCAGTTTACACTTTCAATTAAGCTATTACTTCGAGTTTCTTACTCCTCCACTTGTCCTTTATACATGGGAAATTTGATCATGTCTCCTACATGACAGATAAGTCTAGTTGTCCTATATGCAAGTTAAAAGCTTCCTTGGGTCACCTCTATGTTGTGCTCACTGTTTAAGGATTTATCCCTTCATCTGATTATTATCCTGATTCCATCATTATCCTATCTGAGTATTACTTGTTTCTACCTTCTCGTATCCAGTTCCTAGTCACTCTTGTGATCTGTTGGAGGATCCATTGCCTTCCTCATCATAGTATGGTTTCTCATCAGTACTTCTTGAAGATGAAGACCTAGAGATTTGACAATGGTACCTTAGGGTTCACTATCATTACTAGTGAATTCCTTTGCTTTAGTTGTCAGTTTCACTCATTGTCTAACATTCTATTGAATCCTTTCCATGTTCGACTTCGACACATTTATTCACATGGTCAGGATTGTACTTGTTCCTTTGGATTTCGATGAAGACCTTAGGTTCACATCTATAACCTAAGTTGCACAAGATTATGTTATGTTCATTTACACAGCTTTCGTATTTTGAAGACTCATCATTGTATATTGTGGCTTTGATCCACCTTTGTAATATGCGTGGTCTTGTACCTGTATCACATGATGTAATCAAATATTGTAAAGGGGCCAGTGTTCCATTATATTGAACATGGCATCATCAGATACGATTTTGTATATGACATTGATATGTATTTGTTCCAGGTACTTTCTATGTTGCCTTGGACACTTGAGTTCTCCAAGATTAAAAGATTGTAATGTATTTCGGCCATTGCTTCCCTTTGACCTCACACATTAGGGGTCATCTATTATCAACCAAAATGGCACTTCTCCATTCGAGTACTGGAATCCAATATGTCGAGACACAAAAGGATAGTTAGGATTGAAGTAATCCAAAACACTATAGATTTGCATGACCATTAATACATAAAATCCTGCCCAGCTTAATATATTCTCATTTGGATATTAGGTATACACACACGACTATTTGCATTGCAACCCGTGTGTACCTTGAACACGCGACTTGACTTAAATCAAGGGGCGTGTCATACACGCATTTCCTATATACATACTCGCATGTACCTTGATTCAATGTTAAAAAATATAAATCACGATTAGTTGAGATCAGTTGAGCCTTAATCCATAACTATCTCAACTGTCTCAACCATCCTAACCTTTGAAACCACTCTATTTCCTCATGTATAAATAGAGGCCTTTGGATGGGGCTAATCAATCATTCTTCGAAGAGAAAAGTTATGCTGGTGGTATGCCTTTAGACCTATTGGTGCAGCAGAAATCAGTGTCCTCGGTTTACAGAGGAGTCTTTGTTTCAGAAGCTGGGTTGTAATCTCACCATTCTTTGTTTATGAATAAAGAAATTTCTTCTTCCAATCTTTGTATTGTTGCATACTTGTATGTGATGAATTATGAATTGTTTAAATATTTTATTATGAATATGTATATCATTAATCATTGACATATATATACAAGATATTGCTGGAAGAATTTGTCTTTTGCATGTGAATTGGAGAATCCCTGGAAGCTTTGAAGGAGATCGAAAGAGGAGAAGACCAAGCTCTAATCAATCGTCATAAACCGGGTATGCTAAGCTTCCTTCCTATTCCTATTTTATTTTCTATATAAGTTGATTGTCTGCAAGTGTCTTAGTAAGTTGGTAACCCCAGAGACCCTAGTTTACAAGGTTGCATTGTCCTGAACAACACACATAGCCAAAATATTCTAAGTGTTGGTATGCCTTGTGGAAGCTCATCGACAAGCAAAGTCACCCACAACATAGTTTCTTGGGAGAATCACCCACAAGGGAGATCATCGACACTATGAGGTCATTCAGGAAAAGTGTGGAAGCACAAGGGAACGCATCAAGGAGGGTCGCAGGGCACGCGCCCATAGTGTCAAATCTTGGCAAGCCCGGTCACCTAGGAGTTCACTTGGAATCCTCTCAGATGTAAACGCTTCCCAAATCCTACCAGACTTGGGTGCTTAGGCAGAAGCACACTTGGAGAGCCCGATAGTGAAGCACATCAATATCATAGGAAGCGTCGGTAAGAAACGAAGTAGTGTGGGATAGGGTTCCAGGAGCTTTGCGCTATAAGTGGACAACAAAACCTAGCATTCAACGTGAGTTGGGGTCAACATGGTCCAAGAACCCATAACTCCGCAAAATCATGTATCGATAAATTATTCAGATTTATGTGAGAACGAAATGAAAGAGAATATATATATTCACATACAAAGATATATGGCAATAAAAATAGTGATACAATAAACTCAGATTCTATTAAATGAATGAAACAAAACAAACTATAAAACAAAAGTAGCTAGAAAGGTGGTAGTTGTATCTATGAGAAGAGATGTGGTGGCTACACTCACTTGTGGCAAGATGAATACAAAAGGAGGTCGAAGGGCCTTTTATCATAAATCCTTGGAGAGGAAGAAAACCCTAAACCTAACCCTAGGAGATGAATTTCCATAAAGTTATCGACCCCAAGGTGGTTATTTGAACAATCAACTTCTTGGGGTCATAATTTTCGCATACGATCTTCATTTGGGGTGCGCAATAGCCTGTTGGAAAGGTCAATCTGAAATTTACAACTTTAGATTGGGGCCAAATGCATTTCAATGGAAAATGTCTAGACCTATTAATTGACAAAAAACATCGTTTAGGGCTTCAAAACGACCCCGAAAGTTTGTGACCCAAAAAACCATAGAAAATTACAAGAAAATTGCCAAAATGAAAAATTGTTTTAAGCTAGCAGAATAGGTGGGTGGCCACCTATATCCATTTGGATCGATCCAACCCCATTAGGAAGAAATGGTATCCATTACGTTGAGTTCCCCCATCAAATGTAGAAACTTCTGCTGAACTTGAAACCTGGTGAGCCACTTGCCTTAGTGGAGGAGCTGCCATGCTTTAACAACTCGATATAGTTGGATCTTCTGCTGATGGGTGCCCTTAATCTATGTGTCCATGATCTGATCATTTGTTGCTTATTCCATGTAATTGGCATTAATCTCTACCGGTTTCAATTGTTCTTCCACCTCCGAGGTGTCCAATAGTGGTGCAAAATATGGCTGAAGGAGCTCCACATTGAATACTGGGTGTAGGACAAGGAATGGAGGAATGCTTAATTCAAAGGCATTGTCACCAAATTCCTCAGTGATGGTGTATGACCCATATTGAAGTGGATGAATATTGCGATGGGGTCCTATTAGCCTCTCTTTCTACAAATGCAACCAAACCTTATCCCCAACCTGGAACTTATGTGTAACCTGATGCTAGTCATGTTGTTGCTTTTATTTAGTATTGGAATTTTCCAAAATGTCATGGACCTATTCGCAGATGTGATGAATAAATTTAACAAATATAGTGTCCTTATCATCCTGAGCATGAGCATGGGAATATTCCTCTTGTGTGGATGCAAGGGGTAGAGCTGCATCAATTGGGGCTAGTGGTTGGAAACCCAAGAACACCTGAAAAGGGCTGTGACCAATAGAGATAGGAATATCTCTTTTATAGCTATGTTGAACATAAGTAAGTTTCTCATCCCATGTGCAGGGATGTTTATAATTGTACATTCTCATAATATGCATAATCATCTGGTTGAATTCCTCTATTTGTCCATCATTTTGGGGGTGGAAGGCAGTTGATTTGGTGAGTTTGGTTTCCATCAATGACCATATACTAGACCAAAACATGCTCAGGAATCTATTGTCCCAATTTGAAATGATAGTCTATGGAATCCCAAAATGAACCCAAACATGCTCGAAGAAGAGCTTAGCAGTGGCTTCGGTAGAGATGCTCTTCTTGCAAGCTATCAGAATGTCCATCTTAGAGAAGTGATCCACGACCACAAACACACAGTCATTAACATGCTTAGTTGAAGGTAGTCCAAACATGTAATCCATGGAGATGGATTTCCATGGCCCATTCAGAGTGGGAAGGGAAGTGTACAACCCTTTCTTTTTACAAATGGTTTCGTGATGGCACAAGAAGTGGAGGATATGATATATCGATGACATATTGTCGGAGTTTTGGCTTAAAAAATACTTCTGCAAGACTGCCACTATCTTCTCAGTTCCAAAGTTACCTGCCACCTTACTGCAATGCACTTCCCAAATCATCTTCGCACACTCTCTTGAAGGAACAAAAAGATGGCCCAGGTGGTATTGCAATCCTTCCTAAAGATGAAATTTTAACACTGGTGTACCTGCACACAAGGATTGATATATGGGAGCGAACTCATGATCAATGTCATATAGTTGAGGCCACCCAAAGGTCTCTTGGCTGCAAGAATTGAGCACCATGGTTAATGTTGCTACTAGTGGTCAACAGAGGAAATCGATGACTTGATTGGTGTTTGTCGTCTTATATTTAATGTTCAAGTGGAACATCTTCAAGTGAACCACTTTGTTGAATATTGTAACTTCAAAGGATATTCTAAATGTATTTTATTGATGTAACCCATGGGACATGTTATTATTCCTCCATTGGGATGTTACTATTGTATTTGGTCATCATAGAGTCATGAGCTAAAGCCTCCATTGTAAGTTAGGTCAATAGTACCCTAATGAATAGAGTATTGTGTTCCTCATTTGAACACACACACTCACTTATGTATAGTGCATAGGAGAGAGAGAGATATATATCTACTAGAATGACGCACACTTTTTTTGGTTCTTGTCTTTTACTTTTCATACATCTTATATAGAGGAAGTTTTGATGGGTTTTCTTCCCCATGAGGACTTCCCAGGATAAATCTTTGTGTTCTTTTGTGTGGTTGTACTTGTCTATTTTTCAGTGATCCTTTTACATATGGTTATGATGTTATAATTTTAAATGTTATCAGGTATGGTATAAGCTTTAAAAACTTAACATGGTATCATAAATAACTTGAAATAATTCTTTGTGTAGCCAAAACACTACTACAGCTACACCTATTGAAGATTAGGGTTTCATGCTTGAAACCCTAGAAGACTAAATCTAGTCATGTTGGGACTTTCACTATATCTAAATATTGGAGAAGGATCAGGAGTCAAAACTTTTACAGGAAAAATATGACATCTCATTGTACCCTGTTTAAAATTTTCAGCCTCATATTCTCTATAATATACGAAATATGATTCCTCTAACACAGGGTTCAAACATCTCCCAGGATACAACCTTAAACATGTGACCTAGGGAGAATTGCTATATCTCGGGCTAATAAGGTCCAAATGAAATTTCACAATATTTTTCAGATAGGGAATGGATTTTAGTTTATGTGGTAAAATTTTCAGACCCCTAAGGTGAAACAACTACACGTGTAAGTCCGTACAATTTCGATATGTTGAACAGTCCTGAAATAAGTCACATTGCAAAAATTCGTATAAGTCCTAATTGCTGAAACCAATTATGCTCTAAAACATGGGGTTGGAAAGAAGATGAAATAGGATACCTCAGTATGAAGTTTCAGACTCATAGGAGCATGAATTTCAGAGATGCATTAGAAACAAGATTGAGAAATTTTGGAGAAGAAATTGAAGAAAAATAGGGCATCAGATATTTTGTAGTTTTGATCACAGTTTTAGGGAAATGAGTATGCTGCTCAGTTCGACTTGAGGAGGTGCATATTTATATACAATCATATTTGAAATATAACTAAGTTTAAAAATTAGGGTTTCTCTGTAAAACCCTAGGTCTACTAGAAGCAACATTCTAGAAAAGCTTTTAAGCAAGCATCAGATTGAAGCAATCTCATTGGTCAAAGAAGAAGCTGAAGATCCAGAAGGAGATGAAGATAAAGCACAAGAAAGAATAAATCAAACAAACAAATATAAGTATTTGAACTGTCTTTCCTATATATGTTGTGTATTATGCATGATAGAATGTTTGCACTAATGACAATATACAACTAATATGCATGTTACGGGAAAGTAGCCCATGGTGTTATACAACAATCCATTGCTACTTGTCTAGAATGAAACCTATTTGATGACATATTGGATTAGTGCACAATCTAAATGATTTTATGGTGGATATGGAAGGCATCTAGAAATTTTTCATGATATATGGATGAATGTTGTATTGGCTAAAATAGTTGCATGATGCATACAATTTTTTCATTATGCATATGTCCTATGAAATGTTTCTAACCATGAAATTAGCTTGTAGGAAAGGTAGTGTACACCTGCCTACAAGAAAATGAGGATGAGACTTGTTCCGAAGAACAAGTGATGAAAATTCAAGATTCACTCCAATAAACATACATGAATATGAACCTGAAGCTCCAAGGGTTAGAGACACGGTGACGAAAGAAAGAGCTTCCGAAGAATATAAGAGAGCAGTAGATCCACCTCGAGAGATGAAGACCGTATTGGGAATGAGAAATGATTCAAGATGAAGAAAAGAATGGAGGGACTTCCAAACTAAAGTAAGAGGCCTCAGATACACTCTATTTATGTGGAACAGTTGAGTGACATCATTGATGTAGACCCTTCCATCTATGGAAGAAGCTATGATCAAAGAGTAACAGTTGATCATGGGGAATGATTTTTAGGATATGGTTCCAAGACCTGAAGGGAATTCCATAGTGTCTTCCATATGGATCTACAAGAACCAGTATACAAATAAAGGTTCATGGTTTGTCTCGGAAAGAATAGACTATGGCATGACATACTCTATTGGCTAGATACAATTCTCCAGTAAAGTAGAAGTATATATCGAGCAAAGAACCACCTGTGTTACATAAGGAGTTTGAATATCACCTAGAGTGATAAATGTATTAACCTTCGCTACAGGTTGGATATGGAAACCTATAGAAGATAACAAGCTCATAGATGGGTGCAAGATGAACTTTTCGGCAAAGTTCAAAATCAAGGCATCTTGGTATCTAGTAACCTGAGATATATACATAGAAGATCAGTAGAGAGGATGCTACCTGTCATTCTAGTATAGAATGTAGAGGGAGGATGATGCTCCGCCTTCGGGGGAGTGACTACGAAATATCTCCAATTTCGACATGGTATGACAGGATGGACAACTTCTTAATGGACTAAGGCTTTACCAAGAGTAAAGTGGGTTCCAACCTTCAATGTTGAATGAGGAAGACTAGGATATGTCAATGACTTGACATGATGAACTCATGGTAGAAGCAATGATGGAGGAATACCAGTCATGTTTGGGATATAGTACCCAAACCATAAAGCAAGAGTGTGGTATCTTCTAAGTGGCTTTGCAAGATAAAACATGCTACTAATGGAAGTAAGGAAAGATTTGTGGTTGGAGGATTCTCTCAGAGAGAGGGAATTGATTATGAAGAGATATTTTCTCCAGTAGCAAGGTACACTTCCATCAGAACCATCATGGCACTCGCTTCCATGATGAAGTTAGATCTACACCAGATGTATGTAAATACAAACTTACTTAATGGTATGATTGGGGAAGAGGTTTACATCAAACATCCAAAAGTATTTGAAGTTGAAGGCAGAGTGACTTATGTATGCAAGTTGAAGATGTTTATGTATGGACTAAAGAAAGCTCCTAGAGCTTGGTATGGAATAATATATAGCTTCTTAACAAGCTTGAGATTTACCAAAAGTAAATTTGATACTAACCTTTACCACAAGGTTATGGATGATGAGCCTGTCATACTATTGTTGTATGTGGATGATCTATTTCTGACAAGAAATGAGAAACATATGACAGAAAGAAAGAAGAAGCTAGCTGGAGAATTCAAGATGAAATATCTTGGATTGATGCATTATTTCCTAGGGCTGGAAGTGTGGCAGAGCCCTCAAGAAATCCTTTTGAATCAGGGAAAGTATGCAGTAGAAATGTTTAAAACATTTGATATGTTGGATTGTAAAGTCATGGCCACACCCATGGACACCAACCTGAAGTTGTTGTCTGACGAGACATCAGAGTTAGTGGATATGACTCGGTAAAGACATATTATTGGGTCATTAATGTATCTAACGAACAAAAGGGTAGATATATGCTTTGTTGTGAACACCTTGAGTCAATATCTAGTTAAACCTAGATGGGTTCACTGGATAGCTACAAAGCATGTGATGAGGTACCTAAAGGGTATGATAGAATTTGGACTATACTATGATATAGATCATGACTATAGATTGTATGGATATGTAGGAAGTGGCCCAAACAAAAAGAGCACCTTAGGTGGATTTTATTATCTAGGATCCGCCATGATCTCATGGTTTAGTAAGAAACACTCCATTGTTTCTCTCAGAACAGCTGAAGCAGAGTACATAGCAACTTGCTCCACTAGTTGTGAAGTGATATGGCTTCGAAAACCGATGTCAAGACTATTTGACATGGATTTGGACACCACAATGATTATTTGTGACAACCAAATTTGTATAAAAATGACAAATAATCTGGTGTTCCATGATAAATCAAAGCACATAGAAATATGATACTTTTATATAAGGGATATATTACAAAATGGATCTATAAATCTCCAGTATGTGAGTATCGATGAGAAAGTTGTTGATGTGTTGACCAAGCTTCCATGACAAGCTTGGTGTATTTAGAATAGACTTTCCTCGCAAGGAGGAATAATGATGATACTACATACTTTCCTCACAAGGAGGAAAAATGATGATGATATATACTCTCTTCGTAAAGGAAGAACAAGTCAAATATATGGACCCTTCTCGGAAAGGAGAAACAGGTCGAAGATATAGACTCTCTTCGGAAAGGAAGAACAAGTCAAATATATGGTCCCTCTTTGGAAAGGAGGAATAAGTCGAAGATATGCGTCAATGCATATGGAAGGGTACACCTATAATTGGTACTTATGGTGGAAGAAAGATAATTTTACCTACACCTGAAACTTGTTCAAAAATGATTTTTTTAATAGGTTTCAAGGAATCAAAGAAGATCAATTTTTCAGTAAACTTACCAGACTACAACAAATCGGAAACGTTGAGGAATTCACACATCAATGGGAATCCTTATTGACACGAGTATTTGGGTTGTCTGACAAGAAAAGACTCGAAACCTATTTAGGAGGTCTTAAACCACACCTCCAAAAAGAGTTAAAGCTACATGACATACCTAACGTAGAAGTAGCAAGACGTAAAGGAAAAGCCGCAGAACGCAAATTGGAAGGAATAAAAACAAAAGACGATAGCCATTATCGACAAGAAAAAGAGACACAATGTAGGTACTGTGTAGATACTTGGTCTCCCGGCCATCAATGCCACAAAACTCAATCATATGCCTACAAAATGGAAAATAGATCAAAGTCATCTAACGGTTACTCTGATAATAAAAGGAAAAAGAAGAAAAACATATGTCGTCGATTGGGTGATGATTGGACCCCTGGTCACAAATGTAGGAACAATGAGACAATACAGTGCAAAATCATCAATGGAAAGGAAGTGCAAGTCTCTGCACAAGAGACCTCGTCCGATTCTAATATCGACACTGAGTCAGAATGAAGAACAACACTAGGAAAATACTTAAGCTTTGAGGGCAAAGCTTCCTTAAAGGGAGTGGAAATGTAATGAATATAAAATAAATTATTAAATAGATTAGTTAAATATATGAAAGGGTGTAACCCTTCACGCTCAAGCCTATAAAGGCGAGATTATTGTACATTTTAGCCATCATCCAATATATTATTATCATTCATATTTCATTATAAAATGATAGTCAGATTCGACTAACGGACAACCGGATTCGGTTGCTCCAGAATCTCCTCAGAAAGGAAGAACAGGTTGAAGATATGAACCCTCCTCAGACAAAGGGGGAGCAAGTTGATAATATGGATCCTCCCAGAAAATGGGGAGTGATGATGAGACTGACATCAATGATGGGATGATAGTGATGCTCCAACATGAAAGAGGTCAAGTGTGCCTGAAGGTGTCCTGAAGATGATGACAAGGTCTGAAATTCACTTGTGGACGATAGTATACTCTCTTGAGGATGGAAGGTATAACAATCTGTTCATGAGAGTGGTCCTTACTAGCTAAAGATGGCCCTGTAGATGCTACTCTCACAAGGAGAGTACCCACATTCATTTTTGGATACCGTAGAATAACACTCGCTCAAGAGTGGTCCTAATCTCAGTGGTAAGGATTCTCTACGATGCATCCTCATGGACGATAGGACCGACATTTGTATGCGGTCAAGATCTTATTTGCAGACATTACTCTTGTATGGAGAGTATAACTACATTTATATGTAGATGCCATAGAATAAAACTCGCTTGGGAGTGGTCCTAACCTTAGTGGTATGGATTTTCTATGATGAGTCCTCACAAACGTTGTAGTATAACACTCACTTGGGAGTGGTCCTAAAGTCAGTGGTAAGGATGTTCTACGAGGAGGGCCGACATTTTGTATGCAGTCAAGATCTGCTCTGCAGAAAATACTCTTGCATGGAAGTGTATTCCTACATGTATGTGTAGATACCATAGTATAACACTCACTCATAAGTGTTCCTAACCTTAGTGGTAAGGATGGTCTATGATGAGTCCTTACAGACGACAAGGCCTGCATCTAGGTGCGGTTGAGATCTACATTCAGTTGTAGACGATTCAACTAGTCGATACTATGGACCAGGATGATGGAGGATTCCATCATCCTTGGGAATATGTCCTAAAGTGATTGGGATTACTCATTCCACAAAGAGATCATATGTACTGCAGGTAGTGTGGTGGAAAAGGATCAAGAAGGATTGAAGTGTTGCTGCAAAGGATCGAAAGGAGTGTTGCTGCAAAGGATCAAAAGTATCAAAGTGTTGTTGTAAACGACCAAGAAGATTGAATTGATTCTACAAAGGATGGAGAATATCGAAGTGTTGCTGCAAAGTATCGATAAGATCGAAGTGTTTCTACAAAGGATCGAGAAGATTGAAGTGCTGCTGTAAAGGATCAAGAAGATCGAAGTGTTGCTGCAAAGGATCGAGAAGATAGAAGTGTTGCTGCAAAGGATTGAGAAGATCAAAGTGCTTTTTCAAAGGATCGATAAGATTGAAGTGTCTCTGCAAAGGATCAAGTGATGGAGTGTTGCAAAAGATAAATATTCAATGTTGTAGAAGATAATGCTCCAGTACTAAAGACATTGAAGAGTAACTATCCCAGTTACTTATGATTGTTGAAAACTTCCTATGATGTATAGATGCATCACCTTGATGATGTTGCAAATTCTCTCTCTCTCGTTACTCCTATTGTATATGGTGATGTTATCAGTAGAATAAACTTCTCACTAAGGGGGAGTGTTGAATTGTAACTTCAAAGGATATTCTAAATATATTTTACTGATATAACCCAAGGGAGATGTTTTTATTCCTCCGTGGAGATGTTACTATTGTATTTGGTCATCATAGAGTCATGAGGTAAATCCTCCATTGTAAGTCGGTTCAAATTTACCCGAATGAATATAATATAATATTGTATTGATTCTTCCTAAGTGAATTCAACCCAGTTAGTAAAGTGGGGTCGACTTGTTAGGTTAAAAGTCAAGTGACAAAAAGAGTATAAATGGAGGATTTGTGTTCCTCATTTGAACACACACACACACTCATTTGTGTATAGCACATAAGATATATATATGCTGGAAGGAGGCACACATGTTTGGGGTCTTGTCTTGTACTTTTGATACATCTTATATAGAGGAATTTTTGCTAGTTTTTCTTCCCCATGAGGGTTTCCTAAGATAAATATTTATGTTCTTTTGTGTGGTTGTACTTGTCTATCCTTAAGTGATCCTTTTGCATATGGTTATGATGTTATAATGCTAAATGTTATCAAATCTGGTATAACCATTAAAAACTTAACACACTTCTGGTGGTGGTCATTCTGTAACTTTCTTTGGGTTTGCATGAACTGCAAGGGTTTGTGATCATTGTGGATGACTATTTATTTTCTCGGGATGTAATGCTTCCATTAGCAGCAGTCTTGGACAATGGAGTAAATTTACTTGTCATAGGTGGGGTACTTGCGGATTGTATCTGAAAGTGTCTCACTGTGATATGCCACTTGATGGCCATGATGAGTGAGGACCACACCAACAGTGTAGTCCAAAGCATTTGTCTTGATCTCAAAGGGTTGTTGCAGACCTGGTAAGGTAAGTATCGGCACTGAACACCAGCATTGCTTTAGATCCTCAAATACGTGTTGTTATGGCTTGGACCAGATGAACTTAGCCTTAGATCCACCTTTGGTCACTTGGCTAATGGACCAAGCAATATTAGAGAATCCCAACACAAATTTGCGATAGATGTTTACAAGGCTTAGGAAGTTGAAAAACTCTATGATAGTTGTTGGGGTCAGTCAATTGCAAATGGCTTGGATCTTGTCTAGATATACTTGAACACCATGTTCATCCACAATATATTCTAGATACTGAACCATTTCCATGCCAAATGAACAATTCTCTATATTGGCATATAACTTGTGTTGTCGTAGGTTGCTAAGGACCTGGTGGATATGCTGCAAATGTTATGGACATGTTCTACTATAGATGAGGATATTATCTAGATATACTACCACAAAGGAATCGGTGAATGGTAGTAGAATGCCATCCATCATCCTCATGAATATTGTTGGAGAATTAGTCAAATCGAAAGGCATAACCAACCACTCCAAAAGTCCTTCCTAAAATTTGAAGGCATTCTTCTAGACATCTGTCTACACAATTGGCACTTGATTATAGCTAGAATTCAGGTCAATCTTGCTGAAATACTTGCCCCCCTTAATCTAGTCGAGAAGGTCATTGACCCAAAGAGTGGGATATTTATTATGGATTATTATATTGTTTAGAACTTGGTAGTTAATACAAGTTTCCATGTACCATCTTTCTTTTGTACCAACACAATTAGGCTCCCACAAGGTGAGGAGTTGGGTAAAATGTGCCCCTTTTGGATTAAATCTTGAATTTGGAGTTTGATTGCTTCATTCTCTATGAGGGAATTTCTGTATACTGGACCATTAGGTAAAGGCGCACTGGGGATCAAATCAATGGAATGTTTGACCTAATAATGTACTAGAAACCCAGCATGTTTTGGTGAAGATGTCTTTGTATGCTTCAATGATATTTTCCACCTGTTTCTGCTACATAAAGGGTTTTTATGTGGAGGAGGTGGATGTTGTTGTGATATTTAGTTCACCCTTAGAATGCACAATGAAGAGTATGAATTTCCTTTCCTAGGATATTACCTTCATGCACTACTTAGTTGTGATGAGAGACACTGCAGTAGCAGAAAGTGTCTCTAGTATTTTGTAGAGTTTATTTCCCAAAGTAATAATGACACTATGATGTCTAGACTCATACAAAACATTACATTTCTACATATATGGTTTTCCTAAAAGAACATCACAAAATTCAAGTGGGGAAACATCACACATTACCTCATCATTGAAGGGCTTGATGCTGTAGGAGAGGAGGCACTGTTGACTGGCATGGATGTCTCATTAATGGTTCAGCCAACCAATGTTGTAGGGTTGGGTATGTGGAACCGTTGGAAGTTCCAATATTTTGATGACCTCAACTGGGAAGAGTTTCTTTTGACTACCATTGTCAACAATAAAACGTAGTGGATTCCCCTACACCCACAGTTGCGAATGTAAGAGTCCCTCCCCTTCCTTTGTCTCCTTTGACTGTTTTGGTTGGATATTTATGGTTGCGATGGTGGCACTAGATTCTGTGTTAGTGATATGCTTACCCCTTTATTTATTTGCATCAGTGTCTGAGTCAGATTCTGGATCTGGGATTTTTTTCTCGGCCAACAATTATTGTTTTGAGCGGCATTCTTTAGTATTGTTCCAGGGACTTTTGTGGAATCTGCAGCACTTTCCAGTGTCCTTCTTCGATTTACCATTAGCCTTATTTTCCTGTGGCTTAGACTAGTTTTTGGGACTTTGGCCATCCTTACTTTGTCCTTTGGGTTGTGACTTATGGTCACTTTTTACGTACTTCTACTGTTGATTTACAAACCCAAAATATCGCTTATTCTTTTGCTTAAACTTTTGCTCGATATTGATGGCATATCAGTAAGATTCTCCTTGTGAGGATATGTCCAGGAAATCCATCTCCGACTAAATGCACCTATACAGGACACTGTGGTACTTTAGAAACATGTGTCATTTAGAGTCTCTAATACCCATCTTTGAGTGTAGGATATGGAATATATTGGCATACTCCAACACCATTTGGTCTCTTTCCTGGTGCAATGTTGTCCACCGAGTGTATTGGTCATCAGAGTTTATGACATGGTAGAATTCCTCTTTGACGACATAGAAAAAATATCCCAAGTGGGTTATGTATTCAATATCTCATATTCATCCCTCACATGCCTCTCACAGTACCCATCCCACCAGTATTTGATATGGGGGAGGTACTTAAAGAGCACGAAGGTGATCTTTTCACTGTCGAAAATTTTTTGAACAAAGAAGTAACCCTCTAATAGACTCAACCATTTTTCCAAAGCATCTTCATCTATATTTCCTTCAAATAAGGGGATTTCAAAGTTAACTTGTACCTTGAAGGGAGTCACACCCCCTGAAACGGTTGCTCGTTGAATGTGCATCTTCCACTGTCGGAATTCTTCAAAGGATCTACGCGAAGTTATCCATGATCGTGTTCCTCTGTCACACGATGGCTTCATCGAGCAACTATTTAATAAGATCTCATGCTCTATCATCTCTCTTTTCTTCTCCTACCATGTGAGGCTGCTTGGGAGAATGATAGGTATTTTCCCCAAACTTAACTAGTTCAAGACCCAACTCTCAATATTCGGATCTCGTCGAGGACATGCACTGAGAAAACACAAGAGAAAAAATATCTGATACCGTTGATCCATATTTATGTGAGAACGAAATGAAATAACATATATATATTCACATACACAGATATATGGTAATAAACACAGTGATACAGTAAACTCAGATTCTATTAAATGAAATAAACAGAACAATATGTAAAACAAAAGAAGCTAGAATGGTGGTATTTGTATCTCTAAGAAGAGATGTGGCAGCTACACTCACTCGTGACAAGATGTATACAAAAGGAGGTCGAAGGGCCTTTTATCATAAAGCCTTGGAGAGGCAGAAAACCCCTAAAACTAACCCTAGGAGATGAATTGTCATAAACTTTGTAGCCCCAAGGTGGTTAGTTCAATAGTCAACTTCTCGAGGTCATAACTTTTGCACACAATCTTGGTTTGGCGCACTTGATAACCTTGTGTCTGTCTCAGGAATTGCAAGTGTCCCCCACTCACAACCGCATGTTTGATGCCCTAGGAAAAGGAACTATGGTTACCACTTCACAATCGATGACCGAGTAGGACAGTCATCAGTCCAGGATAACTCACATAGACTAGCTATCTCAAAAAAGTGATGTCACCCCAAGGACTTGTGTCATGCCCCCTCCCATCCGAGACAACGTGACTGCAACATTGTTGCTGTCAAACAGGAAATCTAGCACCATGAACATAAACATAAAATTCATTGGAATAAAAACATACAGAGATGCATTATACATGAAATAAACAGTGGAAGAAAAACACATTCATTCAAACATTCAACATGTCCATAATTCATAAATCAAGGAAATGCAATTGTAGAGGTAAATACACAAGAGAAATACAAGTGGATACTTATCTTATAATGGAGCTGGCCCGCAACTAGCTATGTCGCTGCAACATTCCACCCAACCATAGGCCAATGTGCTCATCAATCTCCCAGCATCAGTGCCACCCACGAGCTAGGCATGATTCCACAAGGCCCTAGGGAACACACAGAATTACAGCAGCAATACCATACATCCACAGTCAAGCCAACACACATTTAGGTTTTACAGACTATCCAGCCAAGCCAATGAACAACTAAGTTCCACGGCTAACAAGGAAACAACCTAACAACCCAACAACCTATGGGTTCCTTGGACTTACTCAGTCAAGCCACAATTTACATCAAACACACAGTCAACCAATTAATCAAACACAGCCACACCCAACTGCTAGGTATGAAAAAAACGTTCCTGGGAAGCCAAAATAAAAGGGAAACAAGGGTAAAACAACCCTGCATGAGCAAATACATTTTCAGGAAACATTCTTGGACTTCACCGAGGTAAAAATGGCCTCATCAAACTCTCAAATCATGGATCTATTCCCCCATCAGCTAGGCATTACCAAAAAAGGAATTTGCAACCAAAAACGGCCTAGTAAAATGGGGAAAACACCTAGTGTGATAGATACATCTTTACTAGACATTTCTGGGCATCATATGAGCTTATATGACCTCCATGCACACCCAAACCATGGGTCTCTTTTTCCCATTCACTGAACAACACAAAAACAGGTTTCCCAGCTTGGAGAAATTAGGCAAAATGCAGAAAAACGTGAGGGAAGCTCCCAACTTGCTCATAGAGGTAAAACGACCTCCTCGAACCCCAAAATTGTGGCCCATCTCTTCCCATTCTCCCAACAACATAGAAAATGGTTCTGAGAATGGAGAAATGAAGAGAAAACAACAAATCATGAGGGAGAGAGAGAGCTCAGCAAGCTTCCCCTGCGTGAGAGAGCCTCCATGTGAATGAGAATGGGTGAGGAATGAAAGGTATGGGTGCATAATGGCTTGGGAATGCATTTCCAAGCATTTACTTGTCCCATAAGTCAAAAACGCGTTTTCCAAAAATGGGTGGCTTCCCAAATTCGAATTTGAACTCCATACCTTTCCCATCCCAAGGAAATAACTTCTTCAACCACTTCTAGATGACTAGGCACAAAAGGAAAAAATGGGTAGTTTAAAACTTATGGGTTTTCCCCTTAGACATTTGGCTTTTCCCCATTGTCTCAATGGTTTAATTACCCCCCCCTATTCCTTGTGAAATCATGCCCCCATCTCTTTAACATTGTGGCACATAGCTAGTTGTGGTATTTTTATTAATTTACATTTTACATGATGTCTCAAACATATTGTTCCTAGCTAGCACATAAACCATCGGCATCGATTTTAATCGTCGATACATAAAATACTAAATCCATGGTGGGGCCTTTTCCTTGAGCTCCACACCATGATTAAATAAAATATTTACATCATGTGTAATTCAATACCATGGGGTCAAAACTGGGGTGTTACAGCTTGTCACTTAACCAAGACACTATAATGTGCTCATATCCCACCAAAGAAGCAGGAGGGGGGGTACCACCCTTGCTAATTCGTATTGGCCTCATGCTTAGCGCCTATGTTAGAAGTGCTTTCCCGGCAAGCACTCTTTACTACTAATGGATTTAACTCTCTTTAATCAATTCTAGTTTCAATTTTTTTTGGATTTGGAGTGTTAACTCACCATCTTAACCCAAAGCTCTAGCCTAATCTTGTTGGTGATACCAAAGATAAAATATTGGTTTTTTTAGATTAAGCGTTGGTTTTAAAGGTAATTCTATTAGTTTCGATGAGTGGTGGTGAAACTGATGGTGATGCGACTTATGCTTACTGAACCAAACCAATGCATGGATGTTTTTAAACCTATATTTCCATTCGATGGACTTCTATACTATGGGATAGTAAGAGGTTCATTGAGATCCTTCAGATGTGAATATTGCAAAATTAAATCACTTTCAATTTTCTAGCAAGGGTTCAAGAGGTTGGATTCAATTATCACTAATTAGAAATGAAAAATATTTGAATATTCAATGTTTTTCTTGTTTCCAATAAGTCTCTTAAACTAATGTGTACATGTAGGAGTGTGATTCAATTTTTATTTTTCATGACCAACATTTACACTTGAGATCCACTTTCTCATTCACAGGACCGCTCAAAAGCGCAACTAAATAGTATACTCATAGCTCAACAATATGCTTCAAAAAATTCAAAGGATTCCTATTACACTTGAGATCCACTTTCTCGTTCACAGGACCGCCTAAAAGCACAAGTGAAGAGGATACTTGTGGCTCAGGATTTTGCTGAAAAATAAACCTATCTATTACACTTGAGATCCACTTAGTCATTCATAGGACTTCTTGAAAGCACAAGTGAAGAGGATACTTGTGTCCCGAACACAACTTATCTTGAGAAGCTTGACAATGACAAAAAAGATCCTCTCATTGTGTTTTAACTGATCTTGAGTGGTAGGTTTTTATTTTGAGAATTTATGTGAATTTGATATTAAATGATGGTATGAAGAGTGTATTAATGGTGATTACAAGTTTTGTGGTAGTTCATCAAGTCCATGTGGATTCAAAATTCATTTTCACAAGAATTTATAAATTGAAACAATGTCATGTTCTTTTGTTTTTTCAACAATTTCCTTATGTCACTATGTTATAAAAATGACCAATTTAGACAAAATTTTAGACATTCAAGGCTGAAATAAATGACTTAAAGTAATAAAAATGTCATAAAATTTCATATCTGAGCATTCTTTTCAAGGAAAACTTTGAATAATACTAAAAAAAAAACTACTACTAAAAGTGATTGTTTTCCTAGTTTTTTCCTAAAAAGAGTTTTCCAAGCCTTCCAAAATTGAGGCAAAATGTATTCCAAATGCTTCAAAAATGATCCTAAAAGTTCATATTAATATTTAACAAGTGTTTTAGGATTTCAATTAAGGTTCTACAAAGTTTCAAAAGAATTCAATCAAAAACCAAAAAATCAGTGATCTCCAAAAATTTCAAATTCAAGCCAAAATGCACACCAAACTTAAAATCCTTCAAAAAAACTCTAAATATTGATAAAAGGGAAGCAAAATGATTTCTAAAACCTCTATTAGAATATTCCTAATACATCTATAGTAGCAAAAATCAATCAAAATGACCAAAAATTGCAAATCTGACCATCAAAAATCAAGAATCATGGCTTTTTCAAATCTCACCCATATGCACACAAAACTTAAAAAATATTCAAAGAAATCCCTTAAACCTTGATGAAAGAGAGGTAAGTATTGTCTAAAACCTATCTTGGAATATTCCTAAGACATCTATAACATCAAAAATCAACCAAAATGACCCACAATTGCAAATCTAAACCTCAAAAAAATCAAGAATCGTGACTTTACCTCACTGTGGGCACCACACTGTTGTATTGAAGCACAGAGCGATGGCACCGCACATATGTAATCCAAAAAGGGATTCATTGGGGTGGTAATGCTCTGTCTACACTAGAAAATGGCGTTACCAGGCTCGAATAAAAAAATACACTAGATCCGAGCCAAATTTCTTGAAAAAAGGACAATCAAGGGTTGAATCAAGTCGGTTTTGACCTCCATAGCTGAAATAAAGCCTTCTAAGAACAAGATAAAGCATGCATAATAATATTTGAAAGGTAAAAATCACCCAACAAAGGGGAAATTCTCAAGAAAACTTGTTTTGAGAGCATATTCCCTTAGCTCCCTAGTATGGTCGCCATTCTGTTGGTAGATTTGACCGCAAGGACATGTCTACAACCTATCTATCCTTAAATACAAGGAGGGTGAATCCCGTTAACAGAAATACATGCAATAAATGAAATCTTCCTGAGATTTCTAAATTTTTTCAAAGAAGAGATAGAGAGGGAAGGAAGGATATTACCTCTTGAAGCGTGTCGTTTGTGGAATATTATTTTGCTCTAGCCTCCTTAGCCTTTAGGCGGGCCTATTAGCAGCCTGTTTGCTAGTTCCTTACCTCTATATTTTGAAAAATTTAAAAATATTGAAATCTATCTACCAAATATTGACAAAGAACACATAAAATGCATGGATTCAAACACAACATTTGGGGGGAAATTAGATTGCATCATATTCAAATGGGAGGAAAGTGATTACAACCCAGTAATAGGTGAATCCCTTTCCCCCTTTCTCTAAACTATCCTTCTCCATAAATGATAATGATCACCAAAGAAACTATGATGTGAAAAAGACTCTATCTATCCTCCAATTCCTGCAACATGTTTTTTCTTTTCACTCTTGTCCTCTCTAATTCACCTCATATGCCTTCCATTTATAGGATTGGGTTTTGAGCATCCCATCTCTTAGTTATGAATGCGGGATTATGATTTTTTAATGTTTTTTATTATTTCCTTCAAAAACCCCACTTCCCTTAGTTTTTAGGCATTTCAACTTGACTTTCAATATTTCTAGGACAATTAATGCCCATGTTAGGCATTTTTCCACCGTGTCAGTTATAGGAAGTGGGATTTGGCCCTTAAGTGGTCACAGACTTGGCCTCTTTAGAGCCACCTTGTCTTCAAACATTTCTTCCTTTGTGGAAGCAGTGGTCAAATTGTTCAAAAACTCTAATCTTCATGTTGCAGACGAAGTAAAAATATGTTTTCAGACCAACACTTGCAAGGGTGTTAATTTTATTGTTAACAGAGGGGTAGTCCAACTAACCACTAGAACCAAGAGAAAAGTTAGTGAAGTGATGGAGAAATTTCCATTAGAGATGGATGGACTCTTCACATGGAAAAATATGAATTTTTTTCCAGTTGGTTCTTATGATCTTTTCATTGGAAGGGATTGGTTGGAAGCATATAAATTTAAACTTGATTGTTATGACAAGTCCTTTGAATGCATTGATGAAGAAAGAAACCCAAGAGTAGTAAAGGGAATCCCAAAGTTGGTTTCAGGCCTGAAAAAAGTATAAAATAATAACAAGGAGAACTCTTCTAGTCAAGTATTGATTAGAGTATTCATTTTTTGTAACTAGTCTAATCGGTCCAAAAAATGGGTAAACTATCACTGAAAAATGACAATTCTAATACTTTTACAAGCATGAAAGAATCAAGTTCTCTTGGCGATCTTTTCCTATTTTGGGAGTCTCAAAAGAGCTTAAAGACAACTCCAAGGGGGTTCCTTTTTCATGAAGGTTTCATGAGCCTGAAAAAACCATAAAAGTGTACTCAAAATATTTTTCATAGTTCAAAATGAGCATGAACAATTCAAAAACAAACTCCTCTAGAGCGAATTGTAATTCAATTTAACCTGTGATCTCCACAATAGATGTTAGAACCTTGTACTCAAAACATTAACAAAATATTACCAAACTAGTAAAAATAATTTAAAATAATGAAATATAATATCGAAATATTTCATTCCAAATGAATAAAAAGGGTGAAAAGTGAAAAACTTGTACCATTATTGTTTTACCAATTTGGTGTGAGTGAAAAATCCCTTTCTGATTCAATATTGCAGTGGATTTTTGAGAACATCAGGAAACCATTCTTCGCTTCATCAAATCTAGGTAAACACTCTCTCCTTGCTCTTTCTTTTTATGCATTTTGTGATATTTTATTTTTTGTTGCATTGATACCTTATGCTTTAGTATGCAGATATTAGGCCTTCGAGACCAGATGGATATTTTCCTATTGATAGACGAGGAGAAGACAGAGTAGTAGCGGTTCAAAATATAGAGGTGGAGGAGGAGGTAAATGAGATTGAGGAGAACCTTCAAAGATTGACTATGGATATTCCTTACATATCCATAAATGACTTGCCATGGCGTGATGAGTGTCATATAGTTGGGGTCTCTGGTATTTTTGGTCGACTACTCCATTGGGTAGCCAAAGCCATCGTGTGCTATCATGAGCACCAGTATTAGGAGTGTTATCTGCATATAGTGATGTACTAAAATTCATGAGCTTTAGATTTTGTCGGCCCGATGTACTAAAAGCTATGAGCTTCAGATTTTGTCTCGGTACATTTTTGTAAAACTTTTTCTATTCTTAATATAAAAGAAACTATTCATGGATTTACTTTATAATTTGTTTGTGTTGGAATGTATGTATATGGATCTCTCTAAGACTACTTATTTTATATGCATTGTTTACATGTGGCTTTATATGAATATTCAAGAATGAGAAATATACCAATTTAAAGCGTAATTAGCTAATTAATAGGAAACTACATTCATTCGCCTTAGAATATGTTGATACTGAACAAACTCAAATGACCTTTGAAGGAGACGTACTCTTTGAAAAATATGAATAAGTACGCGGTTGTGAATGGCATAGATGTGATTTAACTAAGAAAACACAAGCTAATAATCTAAGTAGAAAATAATATGGCTTACGCCACTAGAAGAAGCATCGGTCAACAATCCAATCACCACATGATATTCGAAAAGATTATTAGTTGTGGGACCTAAACAAATTCCTCCCGATATCACTATTTCACCGATAGGGGAATAAAGTACCCAAGTCATTGAAGAAATATTAAGGCTATGTCAACTGGAACCATCCACAAATCCATAATAGAAATCCATTTGTGCATTCAAGGATAATGTGATATAAGCATTCATGGCTAAGACGATATCCTAAACACACAAAAGTCCACACCACACCAAAACACACACTATAAACAAAATGTACAAGGTACACATGCAAAATTTCATAAGCATAGTACCTCATTGAGTAGATATCGGTTTGGGGTTCTCCGAAAGATATCTCATCATAATCAACCAATTCATAGGCCCCTTTTTCCAAAACCCAGCTGACGATGTAAGGGTCATGCTACATAGACTTGAGATTTCTACCTCCTTACTTATCATGTTTTTTATTATAATTCAAAACGAAGTTACCTTTGTTAAATATGTGATGTTGAAAGGATCTATTGTATTGGGATTTGATATGTCTCTTATGCGCCTCATAGAGAGAATTGCATCTCAACGAGTTTCATCAAGATTAGTTAAATATAAGAAATGTTCTTCCTCTGTAGTGGTGTTGGGTAGAAGTTTGACAACTAGTTTTAAAGATGGGATCTCACATTCGATAGGTAAGACTACTTCTAGTCCATAGACCAATTTAAATGGTGTAAAACCAGTTTTTTTTACTGTGGTTAGATAATTCCATAGTGATGAGAAGAGTCTCAAATGCCATCTAGACTAATGTTATCCTACCATCAAATAAAGCATTGTTTTTAAAACTTTATTAATAGCCTCAACTTATCCATTGGCTTGAGGATAGTAGAGGGTCAAGTTTTCATGACGAAAACACAGCTTAGCACTTAACTCCGACATAATATGGTTCCTAAAATGGGAACCATGATTAGTGGTTATGGATTTAGGAACCCCAAACCTAGAGATAACGTGGTTAAAAAGAAAGAGTGTGGCAGTATTTCCCTCCTCCACATATGTAGGCATAATCTCAACCCATTTGGTAAAATAATCAGTGGCTAAAATAATATAACCATGCCCTTCGAATGAGGTAGGATTAAAATGCATAAAATCAATACTCCTTTTGGAAAATGAACCGACAACAATGATGGGGTGTAAAGGAGAGGGGTGGGTGCACTTTTTTTGGATAAAAAAGTTGACAGGGTGGGAATTTTTTCACGGCCTCAATACAATCTTTAAAAATTGAAGGCCAGAAGTAGCCAGCATGTAATATTTTCTGAGTTGTAGCCATCGTAGAAAGATGACCACCACATTGTCAACTTATTCATGAGTTAAAGAATGTCGTAATATAGAATCAATGCCATGACTATACAAAGTATCATTAACGATAAAGGTAATATTTGGCATGGTGGAAAATACGACAATGATTGTCACGAGACAATCCAAGATGAATTCATTGTGTTTGGAGATATAAAATGGTATCTCCATACCAAGGATCGAACATACTAATAAGAAACAAGGACTCATTTGGAAGAGAGTCAATGGCCTCAGATTCCTCATTAGTACAGGGAAGGTCAAATTTCTTTGAATTGGATTTAAAAAAATCTAGGTCAAATTCTTGCAGGATAACAATACAGCGAGAATAATTTCCCCTAGTACTTGAAGATTCCAAATGTAATACATGGGGTTGAAGTCTGCAAGAACAATTGTTGTGCAGAGCAGAATGCAGTGACAAAACCTTTGGACTGCAATAAATGTATCCAAATCCAACTTCTCTACATGTGAATAATGTATTTCAGAGCCAGTGAGACTCTTACTAAGACAATAAATCACATGTTCCTTTTCGTCATTGCCTTCTTGTACTAATACCATACCTATGATAGTAGTATATGCAACAAGATAAAGGAGATAATCCTTTGTATAATCGAGAGGATGTAACAAGGATGTAACACAGGATGTTTCAAGGATGTAACATAGGATGTAACAAAAGATAAAATATCTTTTGTTTCCATACTAGTTTCAAGAAAGAGCTTTATTTTCACTTTCTTTGTTAGATTTGAATATTTACAAAAATTTCAAATTTTCTTTTATCTAGACTTGTTTTGGTTCAAATCCGAATTCTATATTAAAAGAAAAGAAAGATACATATAACTTTTTGCATAGTTAGAGGTTAGAAGTGCTTTTTCTTGTTTGGAAACATTGATTAGACCCTTTCTTTGTTTCATTATAGATCTATTTTTGGTCATCATTGAAGAAAAAGGAACTTGATTTTTGTTCTTGCCTTGAAAATTGAAGGGTTTGGTTTGATATAGTTTCACATTTCATGTTTGATTTTGCATCTTGGGAAAAAGAAACTCCTACTCTCTCTTTAACTAGGGAATCTATTGAAAGGAAAAGAAAAAGAATTGCATAGCATTATTGCATGGTTTATGAGTCGAGTCTTCACCTCACCTTGTCCACTTATCCACATAAGATAAAACCAAGGACTAATTAAATTAAAAAATTTATCAAGACTGTGTGTTAGGTTAGAGATGTGTTTCAGTGTCTTTAAGCGTAGGAGCTGTCGTTATTTTCCTGCACTACATCTCAGGGATTGTGTAGTTCTTCCACGCACTAGTTTGTATATAGAATGACCTTTCACATACTTGACGGTATATAGAAAGATTCTTTCATGTTCTTGATGGTATATAGGAATGCCCCTTTCGAACAATTGTGCATTACACAACACTACTATGGATTTGAGCTCCCATGTACCTTGTGTAATAACCCAAAAAAATTCATAAAAAATTAATTTTTTTTTCATGTAACATAAAATGGTCAAGGATGTCACTGCCTATGAACCAAGTACTGCTAGCAGTTACTCAACAATAGTAATTAGAATGAGCATTGTAATCCTTTATTTCTATGTAATTTATTTGTTTATCTTGAAGTATTATGTTAGGGATGTTAAACTCAACAATTTATGTTTTAGAAGGGCAGGAAAGGAAACTACATCTAAATCTGATGCTAAGTGTGTTATCAATGTCTTATGTCAAATAGGAAAGAACCTTAGATGAGGTCGGGGCTTACTTAGCTTACATCTAATGCAGTGAAGTGATGCTTCTTTTTATAGGTTCTAATTAGGTAAGCAGTTTTGTTACCAGTAAAATTCTAGATCGGGAAAAACACTCAACTAGCATAGGATAAAATGCTAGTTAAATTGTTTGTTTTGCAGCTTGTCCCTATAAAAGATATTGTTGGTATTTCTATCATTAGAAATCTGCATGAATGATTGTAATAACTCTATTGCAAGATAATGGGTTTAGTGCAATTATGTTTACCGCCACAGTACTTGTTCCATTAATCATCCTCCTTGTGTTTTCAGTTATAGACTTGTGTTTTATGTTAGATGGTGTATACTAAGGACAGATCTACTTCAGTTGTTCAGAGAATAGTGGCCTAAGAATTCCATAAACTAGAAGAGATCCTAAACATAATTACGACCCAAAACTACATATTTATCATCAGCGTTTGGTAATAAGTACTATTTATAATTGTTTGAGTTCTTTCTAAACTTTAAACATTCTATGTTAGTAATTCTCCTTAATAAAGTATTTATATTTGATTTTCTGGTGTCAAAAATATCTTTTTATATGAATTTTTTTTGTAGATAAAGCATATATTTGAAGTTTACAAAAATATGCTTAGTATAAACCTATCTTAAGGATCTATATGGTTATGTACTTCTATGGAAGGTTAGTTCACCTCCATCGTTGTTATCTTTACTATTATCAAATGCAAACATTATTTAATACTAAGGAGAACATAGATAGATTATAGTTATGCATAGGACCCAGGTATAAATGAACACTTTTCAATTACAAAGACTATGATTCTAAAACAAAGAAATCGAAACAAGGAAATAATGATACTATGCAATGATATCATAGAGTTTTTGACTTGTGAAACAAAATGATTGTGTAGGTTAAAAATGAGACTTTCAAACTATAGCTTGAAAACCCATAATTGCAAATAATTTCAGAGGACACGTGGTTGGTGGTCGAAGCTTAGGGTTTAGTTGACTTGGAGGCAATGTAAAAGGCCTATCTTAACCCTAAAATTGCATTTTGTTTGTCTCAGTGGAGTGGTCAAGTTGCGAGCTCATGGCCTCCAAGCTTGATGCCAAACCTTCCATCTTTTGCACATGACCTTTGTGAGCCATATCAAGCTCCTCTACAGATTCATTTTTCATGATCTGATGTAGAAGAAGTGAGCATGAAACTTACTGATGTCGTGAGGTGGTTTTGACTGTCAGTAAAGAGTATTGAAGGTTGGGATGTAATCACCGCTGTTTTTCTGAGTGAGTTTTGGTACTCTGTGAGTGTTTATGACTGTAACTGGTGTTGGAAGCGTGACTTAGATACTTTGTTTTACTGTTTTCTTCCTCCCGTGGGTTTGGTCCTTGTCTTGTCATGGCCTGGAACTTCACCTCCGAACACTGCAATCTGCATTTTATTTTGGGAAGAGCACCATTTCAGCTTATGGATGAAACGAGGAAGCTAGGGTTAGCTCGCAGTTTCCAGACAGCTGTGCCATTCCCTAGGGTAAGTAAATAAATTGTTTTAAGTTATTCTGCAAAATTTTACTCCATTAATTTATGATTTATAAGTTTTTAATATACGAGATTTGATTATGCAGGTTCTTCAACGGTGACTCAATTTTTATTAAACTCCAGCAACAGAGCTTCTAAGAGGGCGTCCACCTTGGTAAGCCTCGGTTCCACCTGGGGTTCTCCTACATGAGTTGTATGGTGGATTATGATGGTACTTCCACGTGTTGTAGTTGTTGGTTCGGCCATGGCTATTAGATGCTCTATTTGTTCTTTTTAAATTCTATTTAAAAATCCCTAGTGGTTATTTGTAACGGAAGAATTTGGGCTCTCTCAGCCGAGACTTAAGGAATTATTTTTTGAGCCTTTTCGGCCATGACTAACTTATAAAAGTATTGTTTGGAAATGGCTTTAAGCTGTGACTCTTACTGTCAGGCCATTGGGTCGTTGAATACGGATTTGTTTAGGTTTTTTAAAGAAAAAATTAATGGTTGTTCTTACAACACATCTCATTTTTGGAAAAGGGCTTTCGTAGCTGAAACATATGGTTGTTTTCTTCTTTTTGTGAACTCTGTTTATGTATAGATACTTTTATGCAAGATTTTAAGCTTTGACTGATAATGTACAGGCTATGAGCCGAGACTCAGTTTGTTCAGTTTGTTTAAAAATTAAAAGAATTATCACAGCTTAAAGCTAAAATAATAATATCTCTATTTGGTTAATATTTGTATATTGTTTTTGTGCTAGAAATGTTTATTGTTAAAATCATTTGAGGATTTAGGTTAAGTGGATTACTAGTTAAAACTGTTTTATTCCAGATAAATTATGATTTGAGGGCAATTGAAAGTGGAATACTTTGATAATAGAATTATTTTTAATGCAGCAATGAATTCTGAAGATAGAACAGAGAAATGATTATTAATGAATAAATTTACCTATCTTCTGTACTTTTTGTATTATACTGCTAGATTTGTTATAATTATAATTTATAATTTTATTTTGTTATAAAAGCACAGTTCTTTTACAAACCCTAATTCTTCCTTAAAGTTTACAGATTTAGTAAAGTTATTTCAGTAAACCTAGTTTACATTTTCACATAAGTAAGCTAAGTGGGTAATTATTTAACCTAATTTACTGTTTTACTAAGTTAGACTTAGTTTAGATAATTTACTATTCCTATATTATCTATTTAGGATTACATACTAGGTTTATAATATGTAACTTTGCTAATTTTACTGTATAAAATATTACATATACTAGTGTATATTACTTAGGCTTGTTCTTCTATATTTATTTAGTTTATTTAAATACTTTAAGTAAACAACACAAATACAATTGAAATTCTATAAATAATTTAGTCTTGTAGAAAGCAACCATTTTCATCTGCATTCATATTTTATTGAATCTACTTATTTGAAAATAAATAAACCTACTGTACTAGAGTACTGCCTTGCAAAAGGTGTGGAAAAATATAGTTTAGGTAATTTTTCCTATCTATCAATTAACTATGAAATTTCTTTACTAATTTACCCTAATCTTGCTAGTTACTAATTTTCACAGCATATATAATTCTCCTATTTATCCCTAACAAAAATAAAACAAAAATATACTATCTTAATGAAAAACTCTTAAACTTTCCAGATACAGTGAATAATTTAAATAACTAAACTAATCAAAACCTGGAAGTGTAGATGAGGTGACAACAACTTAAGGAAGCTATTCCTCCCAACCAACTCCTAGAGAAGAGTTGGACTGCAATTCTCGGGACCCTCGAGCTTTTCTCCTGGTCCTCCTGGTAGAAGTACTAGGTGAGAGATGTAGTCTTGAAATCCTCTGCAATTCCACTGAGTGTTTAGCAGTAACTCAGTTCTGCTTACAGCGGTATGAACTCAGCTTAGAATAGCTGCACTAGTTCAGGTCTTCAGCACTTATACCCTCAAACTTACTTCAGCTAGTCCCCTCCATCGAATTCACATGTGCACTTCATTCACTCAGAATGATAAAAAATCCAGAATGAGCAGCCTCAGCTGTCTTCAATGGGAAGTTTTATTAGCATGCCTAGGTCTTTGGGTCAATGTTTACTTAATGAGCCACCTGGTCCTATTCCCCTTTCTTGGGGAATCATGACCACAAAAATAGGGAAGTTTCCACCTAGAACAGCTAGAAGTAGTTTGAGGATGCTGCCACATGTCAATCTGCTATCAACCCAGCCTCCTCCACCAAGTGACTCGTAAACACTCATTTAACAGCTCCCCTAAGCTGTTGTCTCATCTTTCATTTATTTATTAATAAAATATTCTGAAATACATTAAATTATCCTTGACCCCACTTGGTCATTAATTACAAACTTTAACATAAAATATAACATAATGTTCCTCAAAAACATAAAATTGTTTTGCAAATTGGGGCATGTGACATACACACCCCCTTAATTTATAACATCGTCCTCGATGTTATTCATTCTTCATCCTCAGAATTTCCCTGAAGTAGAATTGGATATGCATCCCGCATATAAATTTCCAATTCCCAGGTGGCTTCTTCTAGACTAAGGTGCTTCCATTGCACCTTCACCTGACCAATGGTGCGATTTTGAAGCGAGATCTCCCTCCTTTCAAGGATACAATCCAGTTCCACCAGAAAATATCCTTCGAGCTCCACCTACACATCATTCCAGTTAATAACATGAGTATCATCATGTACATATTTTTTTAATACAAAAATATGAAAAACATTGTGAACCTTTAAGTTTGGCGGTAAAGCTAACTAATATGCTACCTGTCCTATTCTGGACAGTATTTCAAAAGGTACGCAATATCGGGGTGCTAAATTAGCACAACTTCCTAACCTCAAAGAACTCTTTTTAGGTCTCACCTTAATAAATACATGTTCACCTACCTGGAACTCCTTTTGAGTTCATTTAAGATATGCTTGACTTTTCTATCGATCTTGCGCAACTTTCAAGTTACCTTGCACCTATTTTACAGTTAACTCCATCTCTTTTAATAATTCAGGTCCTAATACTATCCTGTCAACTGGATTACTCCATGAGATGGGGGTATATCACTTCCTACCATACAAAATTTCAAAAGGACTATATCTTGTTGAGGCTTGGTAGTCATTATTGTAAGCAAATTCTACCAGGTGTAAGTAATCTTCCCATTTACCTGCCTGTTCTTTTACATACATTCTGAGCAGATCCTCCAATACCTTATTTACTCTTTCAGTCTATCCATCTGTCTGAGGATGGAAAGAGGTACTAAAGTTTAATGTAGTATTTAGTCCTTTAAACAAAGAGTTCCAAAAGTTTCCCGTAAACGTAGGGTCTCTGTATGAAATTATTACTTTTGGTATTCCATGTAAACAAAAAATTTGTTTTAGGAAAATATCAGCAACATTTGCAGCTTTACAAGTAGTTTTTATAGGTATAAATGGAGTTTCCTTGCTTAATTTATCAACAACTACCATTATTGAGTCATTCAAGTTTTGATTTCTAGGTAGTCCTGTAATAAAATCAAGGCTGATTATCTCCCACTTCCAGCTTGGAATAGGTAATGGCTGAAGTAACCCAGCTGGATGTTGATGTTCAGTATTTACTTGCTGACATTCAAAGCACTTAGCAATGTATTCTGCCAATGCATTTTTCATATTTGGCCAAAAATAATTCCTTCTTAGCATAGTTATAGTTTTCTGATAACATGGATGCCCTGAATAAGGGGTCTTATGAATTTCGTTTAAAATCAGCAACTTAATCTTAGGTACATTAGGTACATATAGTCTATCTTTATATATAATAATATTTTTTCATTCAAACTATACCCTGTACTTAAACTTTCAATTAAATTTTCTCTTACCCTTGCTTGTATTTTCCAATAATTTACATCTTGTCCTATTCCTTCTTCTGGCTATTCTTCTAAATATGTTTTATAGGTGCTGATTGCTGCTGTAAAATTTAGTTCTGCATTTCTGCTAAAAGCATCAGCAACCTTATTTTCTTTCCCTTTAATATGTTGGATTGTAAAATCGTACTCGCAGAGGAAAGCTAGCCACCTAGCTTGCCTAGCGTTTAAGTTAGGTTGATCCAACAGGTATCGTAACCCTTTATTATCTCTCATTAATATAAACTTTCTTCCAATTAAATGATGATGCCACATATTTAAGGCATGTATGATGGCAGCCAATTCTAAGTCATAGGTTGCATAATTTTTCTCATGAATCTTCAACTTCCTTGACTCATAAGCAATGACGTGTCCTTCCTGAGTTAAAACTCCACCTAAACCGCCATTGCATGCATCAGTACATACTATAAAATCTTTATTAGGGTCAACAATTCTTAAGATTGGTGTGGTAGTTAATAACGTTTTTAACTTTTTAAAACTATCTTCACACTTTTGACTCTACTCGAATTTCTTCTCTTTCTTCTGTAAAGAAGTTATGGGATTTGCAATTCTTGAAAACCCATCGATAAATCTTCGATAATAGCCAGTAATCCCCATGAATGATCGTACGTCAGTTACGTCTTTTGGGACATTTCCATTCTTTGATTTCCTTTATATTTTCGGGGTCAACGGAAATTCCTTCTTTAGTCACTACATGACCAAGATACTGTATTTTATCCTCAAAGAAATCACATTTACTAAATTTTGCATAGAGTTGATGTTCTCGTAACTCTTGTAAGACAATTTTTAAATGTTCTTTATGTTCTTCTTCAAACTTTGCATAAATTAAGATGTCATCAATGAATACGACCACAAACTTATCAAGGTATTTATGCATTACATTATTCATCAGACACGTAAAAATAGATGGGGCATCAGTAAGCCCAAATGGAATAACAACAAACTCGTAATGACCATACCTAGTCCTGAAAGCTGTTTTAAATATGTCTTCATCTTTAATTCAGACCTGGTGGTAACCAGATCGTAAATCAATATTCGAGAATACAGTTGCTCCACGTAGCTGATCAAACAAATCATCTATGTGGGGTAACGAATATCTGTTTTTTATAGTCATTTTATTTAGTCAACGGTAATCTATACATAATCGTAGAGTTCCATCCTTCTTCTTAACAAAAATAACAGGTGCTCCCCAGGGAGACACACTGGGTCTAATATAATTCTTATCAATGAGTTCTTTTAACTATGACTTTAGTTCATTTAATTCCTATATATTCATCCGATAAGGGGATTTTGAGCTAGGCACAGCACCAGGTACCAGCTCAATAGTAAAATCTAACTCCCACTTCGGAGGCAGTCCCAGAATTTCTTCCGAAAATACATCTGAATACTCCCTCAGGATCAAAATATCTTCCAGTTTTAATTTCTCTATGTTATTAGTATGTTCTTCATTAATTACTACTACCACAAAGGCTTTACATCCCTTCCGAATAGCTCTCTTAAGTTGCAAAGTAGAAATCTGTCTTATAGCTGTTTTTCTAGGGATTCCTTTTACATATATTAGTTCTCCATCGTTATTTTCGCAAGTAAATGTTTTAATAAAACAGTTCAAGAGTACCCTATGATGTTCTAACCAATCCATACCAATTAACATATCATAAGAACCTAAAGGTAAAACATTAAGCTTAACAGAGGTTTCAAACTGATCCATTTTTACTGTATAATTCTTAACAAAGATGATCACCTTCCTTTTTGCACCAGTAGCTAGCTAGACTAACCAAGACTTTGCAAAAGTTTTTGGATTGTCATACTCAATTCTGTCTTTTATATGAAATGGTAAGCAACTTAAAAATCGTTGTACCTTAGGCTTATCGTCCACAATATGCGGCACATATCTGAGTAGACTTAGAAATTTACTGTTTAGTTCTTTCATGTTCATTGTTCCCAGTTTTAATTCATAAAATTCCTTAGCCCGCTCTTTGTAGTATTGTTCAAATAATTTATTTTTCTTAAAATATTTCTTAAATGTACTCCAGTTAATGTTTTTCTCCCTAATTCCTTTTACTCTTTTTAGGTCCTACCACCAAATATTCGCCTTCCCAGTGAGGTTATAAATAGACATTTTGGCTTTCAGTTGATTAGAGTAATTATAAATTTGAAAATATTTCTTCATCCCAGACAGCCATGATTCAGCCTCTTCTCCCTTCTTAGTTTCACCATTAAAGGTTGGTGACTTAATCTTCTTGAATTCTCCAGAGATTTCTTTGTAAGGTTTAAAATTTCTCTTTCTTGTATGATGATTATCTTCACTACTATCATTAGTATATTGATAATTCTTTTTATGTGGATCGCCATAAACCTCAGAAGATGAGCTACTTTTGATTTTAAATTGCTTAGACTTTTTATCTTTATGTTGGTAAGGCATATCTTCAGACTTTGCTCATTTATTTTTTTCTTCATTCTGAAATCGTTCCATTTAGCTCCTCCCGAGCTCTCAGAATTCTCTCATTTTCCTTTTTGACCGTTTCCATCTCTGTTCTTAGTTCCTTGCTTGTTTGTAATAATTCAGAAGAGTTATTAGTTATTTCTTCTTGTATAGGTTCTCTTTTAAAATTACTTCGTTCAGTATAGGGGGACTCCTCATCCGCATATTCTTCCAATCTTTCCATACCTGCAGTTAACTCAGAAAAATTCTGTGGAAGTATAATTCAAAAGAAAAGTAAAAATCAGTATGCATGTTTTAAATATACAGTTCTATTTATGGAAGTTAAGGCACATTCAATCCTAGTGTCTGAACCTTGTGCTCTGATACCACATGTAATAACCCAAAAAAATTCATAATTTTTTTTTTTTCATGTAACATAAAATGTTCAAGGATGTCACTGCCTATGAACCAAGTACTACTAGCGGTTACTTAACAGTGGTAATTAGAATGAGCATTGTAATCCTTTAGTTCTATGTAATTTATTTGTTTATCTTGAAGTACTATGTTAGGGATGTTAAACTCAGCAGTTTATGTTTTAGAAGGGCAGGAAAGGAAACTAAATTTAAATCTGATGCTAAGTGTGTTATTACTGTCTTATGTCAAATAGGAAAGAACCTTAGATGAGATCGGGGCTTACTTATCTTACACCTAACGCAATGAAGTGATTCTTCTTTTTATAGGTTCTAAACAGGTAAGCAGTTTTGTTACCAGTGAAATTCCAGATTGGGAAAAACACTCAACTAGCATAGGATAAAATGCTAGTTAAATTGTTTGTTTTGCAGCTTGTCCCTGTAAAAGGTATTGTTGGTATTTCTATTATTAGAAATCTGCATGAATGATTGTAATAAATCTATTGCAAGATAATGGGTTTAGTGCAATTATGTTTACTGCCAGAGTACTTGTTCCATTAATCATCCTCCTTGTGTTTTCAGTTATAGACTTGTGTTTTATGTTAGATGGTGTATACTAAGGACAGATCTACTTCAGTCATTCAGAGAATAGTGGCCTAAGAAGTCTATAAACTAGAAGAGATGTTAAACATAATTACGACCCAAAACTACATATTTATCATCAGTGTTTGGTAATAAGTACTGTTTATAATTGTTTGATTTCTTTCTAAACATTAAACATTCTATGTTAGTAATTCTCCTTAAACAAGTATTTATATTTGATATTCTGGTGTCAAAAATCTCTTTTTATATGAATTTTTTTTGTAGATAAAGCATATATTTGAAGTTTAAAAACTATGCTTAGTCTAAACCTATCTTAAGGATCTATGGTTATGTACTTCTATGGAAGGTTAGTTCACCTCCATCATTGTTATCTTTACTATTATCACATGTAAACATTATTTAATACTAAGGAGAACATAGATAGATTATATTTATGCATAGGACCCTAGTATAAATGAACACTTTTCAATTACAAAGTCTATGGTTATAAAACAAAGAAATCGAAACAAGGAAATAATGATATCATAGAGTTTTTGACTTGTGAAACAAAATGATTATGCAGGTTAAAAACGAGACTTTCAAACTATCGCTTAAAAACCCATAATTACAAATAATTTCAGAGGACACATGCTTGGCGGTCAAATATTCGAGTTTAGTTGACTTGGAGGCAACGTAAAAGGCATGTCTTAACCCTAAAATCGCATTCTGTTTGTCTCTATAGTGGAGTGTGTTATCTCCCAAAATAATTTATTTTTGTAGTATGAAGAATTTAAATCATGCAATAAAGGATATGATTATCACTAACAGTTTGAAAGCCTCTGTTTTTTATTTGGATGAAAATTTTACAAGTTATAGCTTTCAGTGGCTTAGGCGAGGACTATCATATCTCATTAGCCACCGAAAAGCTTTGTTCGGTGTCTAAACAGTTGAACGTGGGCCAAAAGCAAACCACTAAAAGCAGTCTGAGCAAGCAGGGTCAAAGTAACACTTTCGGTGGCTTAGGTGAGACTGTAGAAAACTCATTAGCCACTGAAAAGGGGCACTTTCGGCAAATTAGAGAGAGATAAAAGGGGTTTAAACCGCCGAAAGTGAGTGGCAAGAAACATCGGGAAAGGTATATTCGGTGGCTTAGGCAGGGCTTACAACATCTCATTAGCCACCGAAAAAGGTCGTTTTCGGCAGATTAAAAAAGGGTGCAACACATATGCTAACCACCGAAAGCTGGAAGATAAATATCGGGTGGAAAACCCTTTCGACGGTTTAGGAGAAAGCTATGGCATTTGTGTTAACCACCGAAAGAATAGGTTTTCGGCAGTTAAAAGGGTTTTTGACAAAGTCGCTATCTGCCGAAAGCAGAAATTCACCACGATGATGGGGTAAAGGTTCCAACGGCTTAAGCAAGAAAGATAACGTTTAGTTATCCACCAAAAGCCAGCTTTTCGGCGGCTAGTTGACAAAATCACAGAGGATCTTAAACAACCAAAAGGCCAAAATAAGGAAACGGTTGGGAACTATCACATCCAACCCCGTCAGCAAGACAAAAGATCATTTTAGATTATGATTACCCATTGAAAAGATCTGGAGCCGTGTGACTGTGTGGGAAATGAGCAGGGATAATTTTAGGGGCGAATTTTAGCCCAGTGAGCTATTTTTCCATGTTTTTCTCCCAAAAAAGATTCGCCATTTTACATTTTTTGAAGCCCTATTTCGCCCAATTTTGATGGGGTAAAAAATTTTCACCCTAAAAATCGCCAAATTATTATATAAACGATATAGGAAATTAATGTTTTTTTGAAAAATATCGCCAATCATTTTATAGTTGGTGTTTTAAGAATTGATAATATTCGCCAGCATTTATACACTTTTAAATAAGTATGGTTCCTTAAAATCATCCCTGGAAATGAGTGAAAAGGGTTGTTATGCAAGTAGCACAAACTGATATGACTGCCAATCTCCAATTTTCCTCCACCTATCCCAAAGATCATCAAATAGCCATCAAATGCTCTGGCTGAAGCAGGTTAGGGTGATATGGGAAAAGAGATCTCAAGGATCGAGCTGCTGTCATCATTTTGGTGACCTCAGCTTCCGTAAAAGACAAAAATCCCTCATAATCAGTGCCTTGGGACACCATCGAATTTCATTTTCAAAATTAGCATTGTTCTCACCGGAAAAATGAGCTCTAAAGGAGCAGCTTGCTGAAGCACACTGTATACAAAGTCTAAAGGTTGTTTTGTAGGTACCCAGGAGATACACCCATCAGGATGAAGAAGAGTGGACCGGCTCTCAGGCAAGAGTTAGGTGATGTCAGTTATTTAAAGACCCATCCATAGGTTTGTAGACTATTCTAGGAGGTAGGCTGCTACAAATTCTGTGAAAAAATACAGGGTTTCCATCAATAGGTGGCTGAAGCTTTTGCCCTGTCATTTGATGTCAAAAGCAGTCATAGGAAGGGAGGAATTTCTCATATATTAAGCACTAATCTCAGAGGTGACTAAACTCCCTTGCACAGGAGAGAAGTGGTTCAAGACCACCATACCCAAAGATTTGGAATTCAGATCATATCTCAAGCCTGAGCATAGGGGAATAACATGGAAGAAGGCTGTGCCATCATCATGGCTGGAAGAGAACTAGAAACAGCTGCTAAAGGCCATTATGGTCTATTTAACCTGTGAAGGGAGATACAATAGAGAAATGATCTATCATTTCAAACTCATGAACCACTTCACAGGTAAAAACCCTCTTAATTTGCCCTTTTAGTTACATAGGAGTCTAGGGAAGATGGCACATCAAGTGAAATCCCAGCCATCCAAGATTGTTGGTAGGTTGTGCCACCATGGTCTTATCCAACTATTGGTCCAAGAGTTTTTGAAGAGAAGAAACATTGCTTGGACTTATTTTCTCTTCTGGAATGACTTTAAGACAGGCCTTCAACCAGAGGAGAAAGGGAAGTCTCCTACCCAGAAATCCAGCACTCCAAGGAGTTGGAGAAGAAGGAGGAGGACCATTTCCCCAGCTATAGCAATAGAACAACCTCCCTCCTCCTCCAAGACCAAGAAGGAAAAAAGGATCTTGGATTTCGGTGAGAAAGGTCAGGAGGCAAAAGCACACCAGGAGAATGTCTTAAACCTACCCTATTCAGATTCTGAGGAAGAACAAGGAGAGGATGCAGCCCTAGCTCTGCAAATTGTTCCATTCACTAAATCATTGCCATCCCCCACACCACAGGAGCAAGAGGAGCCATCAGAAAGGCCTTCCTCCAGCAAACCTAGAAGTCAAAAGATCAATCTGCTACTGAGGCAGGTTTATGAAATGGAGGTCTTGGAAAGAGACCTAAAGAGAAATAATGAGACATTGACTAGGAGAAACAAGTTATTGCACAAATCCTACCTAGAGCAGAGGGAAAGATACATCTTCTTGAAAAGGATGAACAAAAGATACCTAAGGGACAATACCAGGTTATACAGGATGGTGAGGCTCCAAAGGCTACAGCTGAAAGAATCCAAAGCAAACCCTAGCAACCACCTTTCCTTATCAACCCTAGCTGAAGCAGCCATCAACCTCCAACCTCCTGAAACCAGCCAAGGCACTGTTAACACCCCTAGAACGAAGCCTGCAGAACATAAAAGCTGAGACAACAGGTCTAAGAAGACATTTTTGATAAAAACCTAATAATATTGGTAAAACAGGGCTTTCGGTGGCTTAGGCGAACAATGGAACATTCCATTAGCCATCGAAAGCGACACTTTCGGCAACTAACGGGTCCGATAGACTGGCCGCTTAACCACCGAAAGCGGACAGAGGCATAAAGGCAAGTTTTGGGCACACAGGATCATTTTTTGGCGACTGCAGATGGCTCAGGGACGTAAGTTAAAGATAAAAGGTGCTAACAGAAGTATCAAAAAGGGTCTATTTAGATCTATTATGACAAAACAACGCCATAAAGTCATCAACCCTAGATGTCAAGGAGAAATAAGTGGGTTAACTAACAGTGGACCAACAACAGTGATCATCAGCAAATACTGCAGTTGTTTTAATATTCAATCAGTGAACTAAATCTTCATTGTAGTTAGACAAGTAGTTAGGTAGGGTTTTAAACCCTAATTTGGAAAAACTATCACTTTTGAGTATTTTTGTAAAAACAGATCCAAGTTTCAGGATCTGTACGTTTTGTAAAAAGGTTATAAAGCCTAAGATCGATTTTATAATAAAGGTTCAACTTCAGGGATTTATAATCCTATAATGCTTTTAGCTTCTCATTTTTACTCTTCATGAATATAAGCTCTTTTTGTTATGATCTATTCAGCCATCATCTCTTTCTTTACTGTACTGATGCCTAAATGTGTATTTAGGTTGTTTTTAGATTGATTAATAGCTGATAGATGTCATCCTATTGGTTTGTTAGTGCAATTTGATTTATAAGTGCCATCCTTATCAGGATTTAGCCATTTATATGCATGTGTTTTGCATGTAAGTCTGCCATCCTGATGAGTTCTTCATCCCTACACCTTATTGTCAACTTCTGAGCAATTATAACTAAAAGCCTTGTAAATGAGTGAGTTTTATGCATGCCTTGAGAGTAGAAAGGTTATATAGGTCAACTGACTTGATCCATATCAAAAAGCCTTAAAAAAATTGTAAGTTACCAGGCATCCTTGAGCTACAACTAGAGGATTTTCCTGGAGTGATAACAATTTGGCGCCGTTGTCGGGGAGAGGAGACTAAAGCTCAGCTTCCCTGGGAGATGACATAGATCCTTGCTTTGATGATAGACAAAGCTTGGACACTATTATGGTTGTAATCATCTATCTGGTGACTCCATTGAGATAAGGTGGCTTCAAGAAGACCAAGTACTAGAGAAAACCATAAGGGGCCACCAACAACATTGATTTTAGATCCAGAAGAAATTTTGAGAAGAGCTAGGGATTTACTGAGACAGACCAGCAATGCTGCACAAAAAGCTACATCAGGTATTTCAAGAAATATTTCTACTATTATTTCTTCTACTGAAACTCTTAATTCTTAGGAATTTATAGATACATCAGAAAAATCTAGGGTTTGGGCATCTTCAAGCACTATTGCTTGTGAAGATCCAATCCCTGGTGACTCCACTGGGATAAGTATACCACCACCTTTTCAGCAAGTATCTCCATTAGTGTTGCCTTCCTCAACCCTGTCCACACCCATTTCCAATATGGTTACCCCTCAATTGACCAAGATGGAGAGGATCCTGGTGGCTAGGTATGCCCCCCTAATTTTTCCAAATCCCCTCTCAACCATGCCTACTAGGGATTATCTCAAGTATATGCCTAAGTTTACAGGGGAAGGGGATTTCACTTCTGAAGAACATCTAGAGGCCTTTTACAGCTATGCTAAAAATATTAACATAGAGCAAGAAGATGTATGGACTAAGGTTTTTGTGCAAAGCCTAGATGGTCAGGCTAGGAAGTGGTTTAAGGAACTACCTGCTGGATCAGTGGCAGGAATAGAGGCCCTAGATGAAATTTTACTAAAGCATTGGGGAGAGAGGAAAGACCACCTCTACTATATCACAGAATTCAACAACCTGAAAATAGAAAATGGGAATTTTGTCTCCAACTTTACCAAGAGATTCAACAATATGTAGAGCAAGATCCCCACTGAAATTAAGCCCACTAATACCTCAGATAGGATAACTTATGCAAATTCCTTTGACTCTGATTTCTACCTACTTCTCAGAGAAATGAGGTCTGCCTCCTTATCACTCATGAAGGATGCTTCCCTAGAGGTAGATTCAAACATTCTTGCATCTCAGAAGGTCAAAGGGAAGATAGACAGGAAGAAGCAGCCATCAGACTCTAATGGGGCTTCTGCATCAGAGAACAAGATAGACAAAATGACCAAACTGTTAGATAAACTGACTGCTGAAATGTCTAAATTGAAGGACCAAGGACATCTACCTGTAAGGGGTAAAGCGAAAAGTGACTTTGCTCCTCGAAACCCAAATTTTGTTCCTTATAGAAGAGGAAACCCCCCAGTTCAGTTTCTTAGAAGGGAGAGGAACCAAGGGGAAGATCAGAGAATAAGAGCTCCATTTCAAAATGTTGTATTAGAAGAAGAGACAGAATTCATTGAAGAAGAAGGAGAAGCTGAAGATAACATCCAGTGCATGGAGGATGTGGTGGACTGTTGTTTTCTAACACAAGCATAATATGAAGAAGCCCTAATTGATGAGCAGATCACTGAAGAGGCTTTCTATCAAGATGATGGTCAGGGAGGTTACCAGCTTAGGTCTAGGCTGTTTGCTCCTCTCAAGAAGAATGTTGTACCTGTCCAGCAGCCTGCTACACCAGCTATAAAGGTTTTTGTTTTACCAAAGAAGGTGGCTGCCACATCCAAAGCATTGCAGAAACCAGCACCTTCAGCCATTCCTGATCAAATCCAACTCAAACCCCCAGTTCATGAGGTAAGGTTTCCAGATAGGCTGCATTATTCTTTCAACCTTGAGTCTGAAATTCAAAAATTGAAAATCCCTTTTCCTTTAATTGAGCTAATGAAAAATGATGCATTCAAGTCCTCCATTTTGAATTCCCTTCAGCCCAAGGTGCACATTAACACTGAATTTGTGAACCTACAAGATGACAAGCCTGTTGTAACCCTGGGCCCCATGATTGAAGACCTAAAGGACTTGTGCCCACCATTCTACATATCCTTGAATATCCATGATAAAATCCTCCATAACTGTCTGCTGGATTCAGGAGCCTCTCATAACCTAATACCAAAGGCTGTGATGGATGAGCTTGGTCTCAGCATCACCAATCCCTACCATGATTTATTCTCCTTTGACTCCAGGAAGGTCAAGTGCTTGGGCCTCATCAAATACCTTGTTGTGAACCTAACTCAGCTACCTTCGAAAGGCATCATGATGGACATTGTAGTGCTGATATCCCTCCAAAATTTGGTCTCTCGCTATCTCGGTCATGGAGCAAAATACTACGTGGCACCCTTCAGATGGATCTTACATATGCCACCATTCCCATGTTTGGAGGAGAGACTAAGAGGCTGTACCGGGAAAATTAGCTGGCCTGCATCATAAGCAAGGAGAGCAACTCAGTGAATCACCCTATCTATGCAATGGACACTGATTTTGGGTCATGCATTTTGCAAATAGATGATTCTCAGCAGACATTAGTCCAGCTCACTAAGCCCACCTGTCAGCAGCCCGAAGAAGTGACCACAGAAATCTGGACCATGTATTTTGATGGGGCTAGCACTCAAATCTCAGCAGGTGCAGGTGTAGTATTGATCTCCCCATCTAAGGAAAAAATCCATCTGTCTTATAAGCTTGATTTCAAAACCACTAACAACATAGCAGAATATGAAGCTTTGCTGCTAGGAGTTAAATATTCCAAGGAGATGGGGATCATGTGCATGAAGATTTTTGGAGATGCAGACCTCATCATACAGTAGGTCAACAACACTTTCCAGACAAAAAATATCAAACTAAAGGCCTACAGGGACAAGGTATGGAAACTCATAGACTCCTTTATGTTTTTTGAACTGTCACATATACCTAGGGCTTTGAATCACCTGGTTGATTCCCTGGCTATCTCTACAAGTTTGTTTTTTCCTTCTTTACTCCCTAAGCTCAGCTATGATGTTCAGGTCAAGTACCGACCCTCTCTGCCAGATAATGTCAAATTTTGGAGGGTGTTTGAGAATGATGATGAGCTTAGTAAATTTCTGCAGTTAGTAGATGATATATCTGATATACACATAGACCAGGAAAACCTTAACATGGAGGAATCCAAACAAGTCATGTTAAAAGATAAAGTGGCTGATTAGAACATTGTCCAATTTCCCAACAACTACATACCTCGAGGTCTAGTACCACTAGAAAAGTTGTTTGATCACAATGACATCCCTTTCAAGCCTGCCAAAAAGGAGCTAGATCCTACTATCCAAGAGCAAAACATAGGGAGCCAAAGCCATCCAAAACTGATAAATATGTCCACTGGATTGAACGCTGATCAGAGGTCTAAATTTTGCAACTTGATAAAATATTTTGCTGATGTATTTTCCTAGGAATGTAGTGACCTAAAAAATTATGACACCAATATCATCCAGCACAAAATTCCTTTGGAGAAGGACACCATTCCTTTTAAGAAGAAGCTAAGACCCATCAGCGCTCTCCTATTACCAATGATTGAAAAGGAAATCCACAAGCTCCTCAAAGCCAAGATCATAATCCCCCTCTGGTATTTTAAGTGGATTGCAAACCTAGTAGTGGTAAGAAATAAAAATGGAGAAATCAGGTTGTGTGTGGATTTTAGGAACCTGAACAAGTGTTCCAAGAAAGACAACTATCCACTGCCCAATATGGAACACCTACTACAGAACGTCTCGGGGGCTAGGGTTATGTCCTTCCTTGATGGCTTCTCTGGATACAAACAAGTTGTTGTGCACCCTGATGACCAAGAGAATACTGCCTTTACCACCCCCTGGGGCACCTTCATGTATGATAAAATGCCATTTGGGCTAATGAATGCTGGGGCTACTTTTCAGAGAGCCATGGACCTAGCTTTTGTAGGGATAAAAGATAAGTTTGTGCTGATATATTTGGATGACTTAACAATTTACTCTCACAGCCATCATGACCACTTGCAGCATTTAAAGAAGGTGTTTCTGAAGTGCAGAAGGTATGGAATATCACTGAACCCCAAGAAGTCCCAGTTTGCACTCAATGAAGGAAAGCTCCTAGGCCACATAGTCTCAACTAAAGGTGTAAAGATCGATCCAGTAAGGGTGGAAGCAATCCAAAAGCCGTCAATACCAAGGTCAAAAAGAGACATTCAGTCCTTTTTAGGCAAAATAAACTTTGTCAGGAGGTTCATTCCTAATTTCTCCGAGCTGGTGAATCATATAACATTCATGTTGAAAAAAGATGTAGAAATAAAGTGGACTGACTAGGCAAGAAAATCTTTTGAAGACATTAAGAAAGATATCATGGAGGCCCTAGTCCTGATTAGTCCTGACTACACCAGGGGTTTTTACATTTTCTCTTTTGCATCTTATGACACAGTAGCAGCTGTACTATTACAAAAGAATGATGAGGGTCTTGATCATCCAATTGCATTCTTCAGCAAAACCCTGAGAGATGCTGAGCTGAAGTATGACCCAATTGAGAAGCAGGATTATGCTCTCATAAAATCTTTGAAGACTTTCAGAATCTACATTCTCCATGCAAATGTCGTTGCATATGTCCCTTCAGCGATTGTGAAGGATGTTTTGACTCATCCTGACATCGATGGGAAGAGAGCTAAGTGGATTTCCAAACTCATTGAGTTTGATATAGAGGTGAAACCCACTAAGCTGGTAAAGGGACCAGGTCTGGCCAAACTCATGGCCAAAGAAAACTGTGAACTGATGGGAATAAATTTCACATGTGTCAAATCAGCAAAGGTGCATACTGTGGTAGCAACAGAAGCAGAAGTAAATCAAGATCGGAATGACATTCCATCAGCAGCTGAGAACATATCTTCATGTGAGTGGTACTCAAGTATCATTAATTTTTTGCAAAAATTAGAAGTTTCTCCTGATCTCACTCCTAACCAAGCACGAGCTCTTAAGTTGAAATTTGTTAAGTTTTGCATAATTTACAAACTGTTGTACTGGAGAGATCAGTCTGGAATTTGCTAAGGTGTCTAGATAAAGAGGAAGCAGAGAAGGTCATGCATCACTTTCATTCCAGCACATGTGGAGGCCACCACTATTGGAAAACCATATCCCACAAGATCTTAAGAGAAGGATACTATTGGCCAGTCCTCTTTGCTAATGTATGCACTTTTGTAAGGGCTTGTGACCAATGCCAAAGATTTATAGGGAAGCAGCAGCTCAAATCCTTGCCACTTAGGCCTATTGTGGTGAATGGGCCTTTCCAACAATGGGGTCTATATTTCATAAGTGAAATAAATCCATCTTCCAATGGACAGCATAAATGGATCTTAGTAGCCACTGACTACTTTACCAAATGGATAGAAGCAGTACCCACCAGGAATGCCACTCATCAAGTCATCATGAGATTTTTATATGAGAATATCTTTAGCAGGTTTGGCTGCCCAGTAAGGTTAGTAACTGATAATGCACTAGCTTTCAAGGCTAGGGTATTAGTTAAAATGTGAAATCAATGCGTATTCAACTGGTACACTCCACATCCTATTATCCTCAAGGAAATGGACTGGCTGAGTCATCCAACAAAAGCTTAGTCAGAATCATCAGGAGACTCCTGGAGACAAATCAAAAAAGTTGGGATTCAAAGTTTAAGTTTGCTTTATGGGCTGATAGGGTAACAGACAAAAGATCCATAGGGACTTCTCCAGTCAAGCTAGTTTATGGCACTGAGGCCATTTTTCCTATCCAACTCATCCTTCCAGTGGCAAAGTTCTTTCAGGAAGAGGAAGATGAACCAAATGATATGGTGAGAAGGATGATGGACTTGGTGGAGTTACAGCAAATCAGGGAGCAAGTTGTGGGAAAATCAAAATCCCATCAGTAGAGGATAAAGGGCATGTTTGATAAAAGAGAAAAAGTAGACAACTTCCAGGTTGGAGATTGGGTCCTCAAGTGGGATGCTGTTAGACAGGATAAGGGAAAACATGGAAAATTCGACTCTTTGTGGATTGGCCTTTTGTGATAGCCCAGGTACATAAGAATAACACCTTCAAATTGCAGAATCTAGAAGGGGAAGAGGTATTTGATGGCCCAGTGAATGGGCGGTTCTTGAAACTCTATTTTATTTGAGGCTCTGAAGCCTTATTATTGTAAATTAGTAGATAGTAGGCTATTTTACTTTCAGAATCAACTCCATGCCCAATGGAACAGTAAATGATACTGTTAAGTTACTTAGTTGCTTTTAGGGAAAGGCATTTTGGTCTGGGATTCTTCGGACCTCACTGGGAGGTTCCCATTCCCAAGTAGGATCCAGATGTTATCTCCCAAAATAATTTATTTTGGTAGTATGAAGGATTTAACTCATGCAATGAAGGATATGTATATCACTAACAGTTTGAAAGCCTCTATTTTTCATTTGGATGAAAATTTTACAAGTTATAGCTTTCGGTGGTTTAGGCGAGGACTATCATAGCTCATTAGCCACCGAAAATCTTTGTTTCGGTGGCTAAACAGTTGAACACGGGCCAAAAGTGAACCACCAAAAGCAGTCTGAGCAAGCAGGGTCAAAGTAACACTTTTAGTGGCTTAGGCGAGACTGTAGAAAACTCATTAGCCATCGAAAAGGGGCACTTTTGGCAGACTAGAGAGAGAGATAAAAAGGGTTTAAATCGTTGAAAGTGAGTGGCAAGCAGCATCGGGAAAGGTACATTTGGTGGCCTAGGTGAGGCTTAGAACATCTCATTAGCCACCGAAAAGGGTCATTTTCGGTAGATTAAAAAAGGGTGCAACACATATGCTAACCACCGAAAGCTGGAAGATAAATATCGGGTGGAAAACCCTTTCGACGATTTAGGAAAAAGCTATGGCATTTGTGTTGACCACCGAAAGAACAAGTTTTCGGCAGTTAAAAGGGTTTTTGACAAAGTCGCTATCTGCCAAAAGCAGAAATTCACCACGACGACAGGGTAAAGGTTCCAGCGGCTTAAGCAAGAAAGATAATGTTTAGTTAGCTGCCAAAAGTGTTAACTTTTCATATGCTTAGCTAAGACATCAGTACTTCATTTCATTTTCATAACAAAAGCATATAAACAGGATCACTGAAAGATAGACAAGCACAACCATACAAAAGGAACACAAAGATTTATCCTGGGAAAACCCTAAATGGAAAAACCCAGCAAAAGCTTCCTCAATATAGATGCCCCAAAAAGATAAAAGATAAAACCAGCAAGGAGATCAAAGCCTGATCCTCCTCCTTCTCCAGCTACTTCTCTTCTCCACTAATGCACTACATAAGTGAGAGTATGTGTCCCAAATGAGGAGCACTACACCTCTATTTATATTCATTCGTTCACTTAAGTTAACTCATCTATCATGTAGGCTCGAGTTAATCATGTAGGCTCGAGTTACACATGTAGGCTCAAGTAACCACACTGGGGTGCTAATGACCCACCTTTACAATTAGAGGGGACTGCCTCATGACTCTTATTAGTTCTTTCGATTAGGAGTATCGGGGTACAAAGTAATACAAGTGGTTCTCCCAGTAGGACCATCGGGGACCACAAAGAAATACATATAGAATATTCTTCGAAGTTACAATATTTCAACACTCCCCCTTAACGAGAAGGGTATTCTATAACAACATCAACAACAACAATAATAGGAGAGAGATAGAGGACATCATCAACATCATCAGGGTGATACATCTATAAATCATTGGAAGCTTTTCAACATCATGTAGTCTTCATATTCAATCTTTAGTCTTCAGCATCATCAGTATTTTGACCGCTTCGATCAGCAACATCTTCAGCATCTTGATTCTTCAATCAGTAGCAACATCTTCGGCACTTTGACTTTTCGATCAGCAACATCTTCAGCACTTTGACCTTTCGATCAACAACATCATATTCAGCACTTTGACCTTTCTATTAGCAACATCATCTTCAACACTTTGACCTTTCGATCAGCAACATCTTCTTCAGCACTTTGGCCTTTTGATCAGCAACAACTTCTTCAGCACTTTGGCCTTTTGATCAGCAACAACATCATCATCATACTCTGATATTTTGATCAGAAACATCATCATCAAAACATCATCAAAACATCATCAAAACATCAACATCATCATCATCAAAATATCAACATCAAAATATCATCATCATCATACTTTGATATTTCAATCAGAATCATCATTATCATTAGCCACTGATCTTTTGATCAGAAACATCATCAACCGGACATCATCATACTCTAACATCAACTCATCATCATATTCTGATCTTTCGATCAGTACATCATCATCATCATACTTTGATAATACGACATCATCATCATCAGGATCTCATCATCATCACATTCTGATCCTTCGATCAGAAACATCATCATCATCATCGCATTCTGATCTTTCGACCAGAAAACGTCATCATCAGTAGCAGTAGCATAATCATAAGCAACTTCTGATCTTCCGATCATAAAACATCATCATCATCATATTCTGATATTTCAATCAGAGAACATCATCATCAGCAACTTCTAATCTTTCGATCAGAGAACATCATCATCATCAACAAATTCTGATCTTTCGATCAGAGAAACATCATCATCATCATATTCTGATCTTTCGATTAGAGAACATCATCATCATCAGCAACAGCATCATCATCATATTCTGATCTTTTAATCAGAGAACATCATCATCATCAACAAATTTTGATCTTTCGATCAAAGAACATCATCATCATCAACAACATCTGATCTTTCGATCAGAAACATCATCATCATCATCACACTCTGATCTTTCAATTAGAAACATCATCATCATCATCACACTCTGATCTTTCGATCATGAAACATCATCATCATCAGTAGCAGCCCATAGTACAAAGACAAAGAAGTCTTTGGATCTCTTTTGGACTCAAAATCCAAGGATGATGCAATCCTATCACATTCTCGACAACCGAGGTCACCGGATCTGTTTTGAACTGAGGTTCAAGGATGATGCAATCCTGCCACTTTCTCGATGACCGAAGTTACACCAGATCCATTCTGAACCGAAGTTCAAGGATGATACAATCCTACCACATTCTTGATGACCGAAGTTACATCGGATCCGTTCTGAACCGAATTTCAAGGATGATACAATCCTGCCACATTCTCGATGACTGAAGTTACACCGGATCCGTTCTGAACTGAATTTCAAGGATGATACAATCCTGCCACATTCTCAATGACCGAAGTTACACCGGATCCGTTCTGAACCGAAGTTCAAGGATGATACAATCCTGCCACATTCTCGATGACCGAAGTTACACCGGATCCATTCTGAACCGAAGTTCAAGGATGATACAATCCTGCCACATTCTCGATGACCGAAGTTACACCGAATCCATTCTGAACCGAAGTTCAAGGATGATACAATCCTGCCACATTCTCAATGAATGAAGTTACACTGGATCCGTTCTGAACCGAAGTTCAAGGATGATATAATCCTACCACATTCTCAATGACCGAAGTTACACCGGATCCGTTCTGAACCGAAGTTCAAGGATGATACAATCCTGCCACATTCTCGATGACCGAAGTTACACCGGATCCGTTCTGAACCGAAGTTCAAGGATGATACAATCCTGCCACATTCTCGATGACCGAAGTTACACCAGATCCGTTCTGAATAGAAGTTCAAGGATGATACAATCCTGACACATTCTTGATGACCGAAGTTACACCAGATCCGTTCTGAACCAAAGTTCAAGGATGATACAATCCTACCACATTCTCGATGACCGAAGTCACCGGATCACTTCTAGACATATGTCCCAGGATGATACAATCCCTCTTCATTCTCGAAGACCAAGGTCTCCGAATCACTTTAGGGAAAATGCCCAGGGATGATACAATCCCACTTCATTCTCGAAGACCGAGGTCTCCGGATCACTTCTGGACATATGTCCCAGGATGATACAATCCCTCTTCATTCTCGAAGACCGAGGTCTCTGGATCACTTTAGGGAAAGTGTCCAGGGATGATACAATCCCACTGCAACATCACTACTCCCCCTTTTGGGGAAGGTCTTTCTGAACCATACCAAGCTTGTCTCGAAAGTGTTCGAACTTTACCCGAGACAGAGGCTTTGTCAACGCATCATCATCTAAACCATCTTCATCTACATCTTCAGTATGTGAATACTGAACTAATCATCAGGTCACTATCATCTGCATCTACAGTATGTAAATACTAAAACATCATCTATATCTTCAGTATGGGAATCATCTATATATTCAGTATAGAAATACTGAATCACCATCATCTGTATCTACAGTATGTAAATACTAAAACATCATCATCTGCATCTTTATCTTGAATGGAGAAATACCGGATTTCTATGTGTTACGACGAAACACGGGGTTCTCTATTATCACAACTCTCGTTATCATATAGAATCAATGTAGTATCCATCTTCAGTTCAAAGAGACCTGATATCAACTTCCGAAGCCATATGGCTTCACAACTTAGCAGAGCAATCTGCTATGTATTATGCTTCAACCATGCTACGAGAAACACTGGACTGTTTCCTGCTAAACCATGAACTCATAGCAGACCCCAAACAAAAGCATCTACCTAATGTGCTTTTCCTATCTGAGATACTTCCATCCCAATCTGCATCTGTGTATCCATACAATCTATACTCATGGATACCATCATAATATAAACCAAAGTCTATAGTCCCTTTCAGATATCTCATCACATGTTTTGCAGTTACTAGGTGAACCCGTCTTGGTTGAACAAGATATTGACTTAAGGTGTTCACAGCAAAACAAATGTCTGGTCTGGTATTTTTTAATTACATCAATGACCTAATGATCTGTCTGTAATGAGTCATATCCACTAACTCTAATGAGTCATCAGCTAACAGCTTCAGGTTGGAGTCCATGGGTGTGGCCATGACTTTGCATTCCAACATATTGAATATCTTCAATATCTCTACCACATACTTTCCCTGGTTGAGAAATATTTCTTCTGAACTTTGCCATACTTCCAGACCTAGGAAATAATGCATTAACCCAAGGTCTTTCATCTCAAATTCTTCTGCTAGTTTCTTCTTGCTTTCCATGACCTGTTTCTATTTTCCTATCAAGGATAAGTCGTCCACATATAATAACAGGATGACAAGTTCATCTTCTACAACCTTGAGATAAAGGTTAGGATCAGCTTTACTTTTGGTAAAGCCCATGCTCGACAAGAAACCATCTATTCTTTCATACCAAGCTCGAGGAGCTTGTTTAAGACCATATAATGCCTTCTTCAACTTGCAGACATGAGAATGTCTATCTTCAACTTCAAATCCTTGTGGTTGTTCTATGTATACTTCTTCTTTGATCACACCATTTAGAAAAGCTGTTTTCACATCCATCTGGTGTAAGTCCCACTTCATCATGGATGCAAGTGCCATGGTATCTCTAATTGAAGTATACCGTGCTACTGGGGAAAATGTCTCTTCATAATCAATTCCCTCTTTCTGAGAGAAACCTCTGGCCACAAGTCTTGCTTTATACTTCTCAATACTTCCGTCAGCTGCATGCTTTATTTTGCATATCCATTTGGAGGATACTATACTCTTTCCTTCTGGTTTGGGAACTGTATCCCAAACATCATTCTAGTATTCTTTCATCATAACATCTTCCATGAGTTCGTCTTGTCGGGTCATCAACATATCCTAGTATTCTGCATTCAACCTTGAAGGTTGGAACCCTCTTTACTCTTGGTAAAGTCTCGATCCAGCAGGAAGTTGTCCATCATGTCGTACCATGTCGAACTTAGATATCTTCTGTAGTCACTCCCCCTGAAGTGGAGTATCATCTTCCCTCTTCATTCTGTATAGGTGGCTCTATGCTTGATATATACTTGTCAATAGAGTATGTCATGTCATAGTCTATTCTTTCTAAGGCAAATCATGAACCTTTGCTTTGTACACTTGTTCTTGTAGATCCATATGGAAGATACTACATACTCCCCTTTATGTCTCGAAATCATATCGTATACATCATTCCCCATGATCAACTGTTATTCTTTGATCATAGCATTCTTTTCTTCATCTTGAGTTATCTCTTATACCCATGGTGGTCTTCATCTTTCGAGGTGGATCTACCGCTCTCTGAAGTTCTTTCTTTCGTCATGGTGTCTCTGACCCTGGGAGCTTCAGATTCATGTTTATTGAATTGTCATCAGTTGTTCTTTGGAACAAGTCTCATCCTTGTTTTCTTGTAGGAGGTTGTTCGGGACCTTTCCGATCACATGCATATTAGTAGTATACAGCCATTAATGCAAACAATCTATCATGCATAACACATCAACTGAATATGCATAACAAAACAATATCATTAAATGACAATTGAATACTTATCTTTTGTTTGTTTTGTAGGTAGACTCCTTCTTGATCATTCTCCTTCATCATCTTCTTCATTCATGAAATCATCATTTCTTATCAAAATGATAAGATGGATAAGAGGTTCATCAAGAATTGATTTCTTCATATTCCTCATCGATTGAGGGATCTTCTTTGAATGGTGAGAGCTTGATCTTCAATTTGCTCCCATCTTTCTTCTTCTCTTCTTATGAGACGAGCTTCTTCTTCTTCCCAAAGTCAACTGAAAGTAAATACTTCCTTCTGGCACACATTCCTCGCATGAATGAATCCCATGATCATGGGAGGCTATTCAAGGTGGCTATCACCACTTCTGCATTCTCTGCTTCTTCTTCTACTGCTTCAAGATGTTATGCATTCTGGATCTTCACATTCTTCAACTGTTTTCTCAA
>LPNX010713189.1:53600-135260 GCA_001517045.1 Pseudotsuga menziesii
AACTTGGAATCTTTCAGATCTAATTGGATAAAAATATATATCTCTTCAAATGGAGCTGTCCAATGTACTCCTTTTCTGAAAACAGTGGAGGGAAGCTCTAGGAACAGGAAGCCCTAGTTTTCCAATTTCTTCTGCAGAAATGCCTGTTACTGTTTCTATGATATCTCTGAAGTTAGTACTCCTATTTCTCTGAAATTTCTCACTGAGGTAATATTGCATGTCCCTGATCCAAAACCATAGGTTTCATCAGAATTGGTTTCACCAATTGGGATTTATGATCATTTTACCAAGGCGACCTGTTACAGGACTGTTCAAAACAATGAAGTTGTACGGCATTCCACGTGTCACTGGTTCATATTCAGGCTCTGATATTCATACCAAAAAATGTAAATTCTGTGATATTTCTGGAACATCTTTAGGAATTCCATTTGGACCTCTGTAGCCCAAGCTATAGTAATTTTCCCTAGGTGTCCTGTTTAGGGATGAATTCTGGAAGAGGCTGGAACCCTAACTTGGGGGGATCGTATCTCCTATAATATAGCGAATCTGAGGCTGAATTGTGGAAAGAGTGTTCATCAGGATTATATATTTGGTATCTGCAATTTTTAGGTCCTGAACCTTCGCCAATATTGGGATATAGCGAATATACCAAAACTTAGCAGTTTTAGTATTTAGGGTTTTTCTACCTCTGGGTCAAACTAGGGTTTGACTTTCCCGGAGTTTCACCCAACCAAAAATCTTGATCCAGGTCTCTAAACTTATATTTTTATGAGGAGATAAATCATATGTTGGGGTCACTCAAAAATTATTCTTCTGTAAGAAGCCCTAATTTCCGACACCGAAAACTGAAAATGCTCGGAATCGAATTCTGCTTCGACAGAAAGATGCGCCCTTCAATGGAGAGTTAGCCTAGCCTTGTTTTGCTGATCGATTGCGAAGAGAGAACCAAAAATTAAGAAGCCCTAGATTCTTTAGTTGCACAATGTCTTCTTTTCAGGGTGGCTCTGATACCATGTTAACTTTTCATATGCTTAGCTACGACATCAATACTTCATTTCATTTTCATAACAAAAGCATATAAACAGGATCACTGAAAGATAGACAAGCACAACCATACAAAAGGAACACACAGATTTATCCTGGAAAAACCCAGCAAAAGCTTCCTCAATATAGATGCCCCAAAAAGATAAAAGATAAAACCACAAAGCCTGACCCTCCTCCTTCTCCAGCTACTTCTCTTCTCCACTAATGTGCTACACAAGTAAGAGTGTGTGTCCCAAATGAGGAGCACTACACCTCTATTTATATTCATCCGTTCACTTAAGTTAACTCATCTGTCATGTAGGCTCGAGTTAATCATGTAGGCTCGAGTTACACATGTAGGCTCAAGTAACCACACTGGGGTGCTAATGACCCACCTTTACAATTAGAGGGGACTGCCTCATGACTCTTATTAGTTCTTCCGATTAGGAGCATCCGGGTACAAAGTAATACAAGTGGTTCTCCCGGTAGGACCATCGAGGACCACAAAGAAATACATATAGAATATTCCTCGAAGTTACAATATTTCAACAAAAACGCGGAGGATCTTAAACCATTGAAAGGCCAAAATAAGGAAACGGTTGGGAACTATCACATCCAACCCCGTTAGCAAGACGAAATATCATTTTAGAGCATGATTACCCACCGGAAATATTTGAAGTCGTGTGACTGCGTGGGAAATGAGTGAAAGGGGTCATTATGCAAGTAGCACAAACTGATCTGACTGCCAACCCCCAGTTTTCCTCCACCTTTCCCAAATATCATCAAATAGCCATCGAATGGTCTGGCTGAAGCAGGTTACAGTGATATGGTAAAAGAGATCTCAAGGATCGAGTTGCTGTCATCATTTTGGTGACCTCAGCTTCCATAAAAGACAAAAATACCTCATAATCAGTGCCTTGGGACTCCACTGAATTTCATTTTCAAAATTAGCATTGTTCTCACCAGAAAAACGAGCTCTGAAGGAGCAGCTTGCTGAAGCACACTGTATACAAAGTCTAAAGGCTGTTTTGCAGGTATCCAATGTGACTGCATGGGAAATGAGTGAAAAGGGTCGTTATGCAAGTAGCACAAACTGATATGACTGCCAACCTCCAGTTTTCCTCCACCTGTCCCAAAGATCATCAAATAGCCATCGAATGCTCTGGCTGAAGCAAGTTACGGTGATATGGGAAAAGAGATCTCAAGGATCGAGCTACTGTCATCATTTTGGTGACCTAAGCTTCCATAAAAGACAAAAATCCCTCATAACCAGTGCCTTGGGACTCCATCGAATTTCATTTTCAAAATTAGCATTGTTCTCACCAGAAAAAACGAGCTTTGAAGGAGCAGCTTGCTTAAGCACACTGTATACAAAGTCTAAAGGTTGTTTTGCAGGTACCCAGGAGATACACCCATCAGGATGAAGAAGAGTGGACAAACTCTCAGGCAAGATTTAGGTGATGTCAGTTATTTAGAGGCCCATCCAGATGTTTGCAGACTGTTCCAGGAGGTAGGCTGCTACAAATTCTGTGAAAAAATACAGGGTTTCCATCAGCAGGTGGTTGAAGCTTTTGCCCTATCATTTGATGGTTCAAAAGCAGTCATAGGAAGGGAGGAATTTCTCAAAGATTAAGCACTAATCTCAGAGGTGACTGAACTCCCTTGCACAGGAGAGAAGTGGTTCAAGACCACCATTCCCAAAGATGTGGAATTCAGATCATATCTCAAGCCTGAGCATAGGGGAATAACATGGAAGAAGGTTGTTCCATCATCATGGCTGGAAGAGAACTAACAACAACTGCTAAAGGCCATTGTGGTCTATTTAACATGTGAAGGGAGATACAATAGAGAAATGATCTATCATTTCAAACTCATGAACCACTTCATAGGTAAAAACCCTCTTAATCTGCCCTTTTATTTACACAGGAGTATAGGGAAAATGGCATATCAAGTGAAATCCCAGCCATCCAAGATTGCTGGTAGGCTGTGCCACCATGGTCTTATCAATCTATTGGTCCAGGATTTGTTGAAGAGAAGAAACATTGCTTGGCCTTATTTTCTATTCTGGAATGGCTTTGAGACAAGCCTTCAACCAGAGGAGAAAGGGAAGTCTCCTGCCAAGAAATCCAGCACTCCAAGGAGTGGAAAAAGAAGGAGGAGGGCCATTTCCCCAGCTGCAGCAACAGAACAACCTCCCTCCTCCTCCAAGACCAAGAAGGAAAAAAGGAACTTGGATTTCGGTGAGAAAGTTCAGGAGGCAGAAGCACACCAGGAGAATGTCTTAAACCTACCCTATTCATATTCTGAGGAAGAATAAGGAGAGGATGCAGCCCTAGCTCTGCAAATTGTTCCATTCACTAAAGCATTGCTATCCCCCACACCACAGGAACAAGAGGAACCAGTAGAAAGTCCTTCCTCCAGCAAACCTAGAAGTCAAAAGATCAATCTGCTACTGAGGCGGGTTTATGAGATGGAGGTCTTGGAAAGATAGCTAAAGAGAAATAATGAGACATTGACTAGGAGAAACAAGTTATTGCACAAATCCTACGTGGAGCAGAGGGAAAGATACATCTTCTTGAAAAGGCTGAACAAAAGATACCTAAGGGATAATACCAGGTTATACAGGATGGTGAGGCTCCAAAGGCTGCAGCTGAAAGAAGCCAAAGCAAACCCTAGCAGCCACCTTTCCTTATCAACACTAGCTGAAGCAGCCATCAGTCTCCAACCTCCTGAAACCAGCCAAGGCGCTGTTAACACCCCTAACACGAAGCCTGCAGAAGAGAAAAGCTAATCCAACAGGTCTGAGAAGACATTTTTGATAAAAGCCTAATAATTTTTGTAAAACAGGACTTTCGGTGGCTTAGGCGGACAATGGAACAGTCCATTAGCCACCGAAAGCACCATTTTCAGTAGCTAACGGGTCCAATCGACTGGCTACTTAACCACCGAAAGCGGACAGAGGTGTAAAGGCAAGTTTTCGGCACACAGGATCATTTTTTGGTGACTGCAGATGGCTCAAGGATGTAAGTTAAAGATAAAAGGTGCTGACAGAAGTATCAGAAATGGTTTATTTAGATCTATTATAAAAAAACATCACCATAAAGTCATCAACCCCAACTGTCAAGGATAAATCAGTGGGTTAACTGACAGTGGACCAGCAGCAATGATCATCAGCAAATACTGCAGTTGTTTTAATATTCAGTCAGTGAACTAAATCTTCATTGTAGTTAGACAAGTAGTTAGGTAGGGTTTCAAAACCTAATTTGGAAAAACTGTCACTTTTGAGTATTTTTGTAAAAACAGATCCAAGTTTCAGTATCTGTACTTTTTGTAAAAAGGCTATAAAGCCTAAGATCAATTTTATAATAAAGGTTCAATTTCGGGGATTTATAGGCCTATAATGCTTTCAGCTTCTCATTTTTACTCTTCATGAATATAAGCTCTTTTTGTTATGATCTGTTCAGCTATCATCTCTTTCTTTACTGTACTTATGCCTGAATGTGTATTTACGTCATTTTCAGATTAATTAATAGCTGATAGCTGTCATCCTATTGGTTTGTTAGTGCAATTTGATTTATAAGTGCTATCCTTATTAGGGTTTAGCCATTTATATGCATGTGTTTTGGATGTAAGTCTGCTATCCTGATGAGTTCTTCATCCCTGCACTTTATTGTCAACTTCTAAGCAATTAAAAATAAAATCCTTGTAAATGAGTGAGTTTTATGCATGCCTTGAGAGTGGAAAGGTTATATAGGTCAGCTGACTTGATCCATATAAAAAAACCTTAAAAACATTGTAAGTTACCAGGCATCCTCGAGCTACAACCTAGAGGAGTTTCCTGGAGTGATAACAGAGTGGTTGAACTGCGAGCTCATGGCCTCCAAGCTTGATGCCAAACCTTCCATCTTTTGCACACGACCTTTGTGAGCCATATTGAGCTCCTCTGTAGATTTGTTTTTCATGATATGATTTTGAAGAAGTGAGCATGAAACTTATTGCTGTCGTGAGGTGGTTTTGACTGTCAGTAAAGAATATTGAAGGTTGGGTTGTAATCGCCGTTGTTTTTCTGAGTGATTTTTGGTACTCTGTGAGTGTTTATGACTGTAACTGGTGTGAAAGGGTTGTTGGAAGAGTGACTTAGATACTTTGTTTTACTATTTTCTTCTCCCGTGGTTTGGTCCTTGTCTCGTCGTGGCCTGGAACTTCACCTCCAAACACTGCAATCTGCATTTTCTTTTGGGCAAAGCACCATTTCCGCTTATGGATGAAATGAGGAAGCTAGGGTTAGCTCACATCTTCCAGACAGCTACGCCATTTCCTAGGGTAAGTAAAGAAATTTTTTTAAGTTAAATTCTGCAAAATTTTACTCCATTAATTTATGATTTATAAGTTTTTAATATATAAGATTTGATTGTGCAAGTTCTTCAACGGTGACTCGATTTTTATTAAAGTCCATCAACAGAGCTTCTAAGAGGGCGTCCACCCTGGTAATCCTCGTTCCACCTGGGGTTCTCCTGCACGAGTTGTATGGTGGATTATGCACAAGGGATTTACCTTATTGAGTAATATATTATCACATTCATTCATAAAGGGAGGTTTTTAATTGTGAAAAATAAGGTCAACATTTTGTATGTATTGGTGGGTTGAGGAGTAGGGTATAAGGGGTTTATAGGTATTAGGGGTTATAAAAAGGGGTTTCTTATAAAAATAGGGAATATATCATAAAAATAGGGTTTTTTAAATTATAAATATGTATTGGGATGGGGCCTCAAAAAAAGCATTTTTGTGGTAATTATCAATATCTAGTGAAATTATGCGTAATCTTTAATATCCCATGAACCAAGGTGCTATGACATGACTTCACTTAGTGAAGACCCCATGGGATTATGATGGTACTATCGTGTGTTGTAGTTGTTGGTTCGGTCGTGGCTATTAGATGCTTTGTTTGTTCTTTTTAAATTCTATTTAAAAATCCCTAGTGGTTGTTTGTAAAGGAAGAATTCGGGCTCTCTCAGCCGATACTTATGAAATTAGTTTTTGAGCCTTTTCGACGATGACTAACTTATAAAAGTATTGTTTGGAACTGGATTTAAGCCGTGAATCTCACCTTCAGGCCATTGGGTCATTAAATGTGGATGTGTTTAGGGTTTTTGAAGAAAAACTTAATGGTTGTTCTTACAGCACTTCTCGTTTTTGGAAAAGGGCTTTCGTAGCCGAAAAAGATGGTTGTTTTCTTTTTTTGTGAACTCTGTTTACCTATCTTCTGTGCTTTTTGGATTATACTGCTAGATTTTGATAATTATAATTTATGATTTTATTTTGTTATAAAAGCATAGTTCTTTTACAAACCCAAATTCTTCCTTAAAGTTTACAGAGTTAGTAAAGTTATTTCAGTAAACCTAGTTTACATTTTCACATGAGTAAGCTAACTGGGTAATTATTTAACCTAATTTACTACTTTACTAAGTTAGACCTAGTTTAGATAATTTACTGTTCCTATATTATCTATTTAGGATTACATACTAGGTTTATAATATGTAACTTTGCTAATTTTACTGTATAGAATATTACATATACTAGTGTATATTACTTAGGATTATTCTTTTATCTTTATTTAGTTTATTTAAATACTTTAAGTAAATAACACAAATACAACTGAAGTTCTATAAATAATTTACACAAAGTCTTGTAGAAAGTAACCATTTGCATCTGCATTCATATTTTATTGAATCTACTTATTTGAAAATAAATAAACCTACTGTACTAGAGTATTGCCTTGTAAAAGGTGTGGAAAAATACAGTTTAGGTAATTTTTCCTATCTATCAATTAACTCATAAATTTCTTTTCTAATTTACCCTAATCTAGCTAGTTACTAATTTTCACAGCATATATAATTCTAGTATTTATCCCTAACAAAAATAAAACAAAAATATACTAGTATTAATGAAAAACTCTTAAACTTTCCAGATACAGTGACTAATTTGAATAACTGAACTAAGAAAAACCTGGAAGTGTAGATGAGGTGACAACAGCTTAAGGAAGTTGTTCCTCCCAACCAACTCCCAGAGAAGAGTTGGACTGTGATTCTCACGACCCCCGAGCTTGTCTCTTGGTCCTCCTGGTAGAAGTACTGGGTGAGATATGTAGTCTTGAAATCCTCTGCAACTCCACTGAGTGTCCAGTAGTAACTCAATTCTGCTTACAGCAGTATGAAATCAGCTTAGAATAGCTGCACTATTTCAAGTCTTCAGCACTTATTCCCTCAAACTTTCTCGAGCTAGTCCCCTCCATCGAATTCACATGTGCACTTCATCAAGTCAAAATGATCACAAATCCAGAATGAGTAGCCTCAGTTGTCTTCAATGGGAAGTTTTATTAGCATGCCTAGGTATTTTGGGTCAGTTTTTACTTAATGAGCCACTTGCTCCTGTTCCCCTTTCTTGTGGAATCATGACCACAAAATAGGGAAGTTGCCACCTGCAACAGCTAGAAGTAGTTTGAGGATGCTGCCACATGTCAATCTACTCTCAACCTAGCCTCCACCATCAAGTGACCAGTAAACACTCATTTAACAGCTCCCTTAAGCTGTTGTCTCATCTTTCATTTATTTATTAATAAAATATTTTGAAATACATTAAATTATCCTTGACCCCACTTGGTCATTAATTACAAACTTTAACATAAAATATAACATAATGTTCCTCAAAAACATGAAATTGTTTTGCAAATTGGGGCATTTGACACCTTGTGTATATCGGGAGACCCCTTTAGGATATTGAGACCAATCGAGTAAACCTATCAATTGTCCTATTGTTGCATTACACTGAGAACAACACTCGTGGAGAATACTACGCATGTACTGTCAGGTAGTCAAGTAATACAGTCATGGTTACGGTCCTAATCCTCCCTGGTTAGTTATCTAAAAAATTGGGTTGAGTATTATTGTTGGAACCTATAGTATATCGTGATTTGTGACAATTTGACAATCCTGTAAGGATATGACTTATTTATCTTTCTTTTACACTTTTTTTCCTATTTCCTTTAGATTGAGTAGCGCTTGTTGTATGCTTTAGTTAAGAATAATTTTAGAGAGAGAGGTAGCTTTATTACATATTTATGGCTACATCTTCTGGGAATACCAACCAAGAGATCCCTTCTCAAGGGGAACCTTTTGTTTTTCCTTCATTTAGAAATATTGGTCCTCCCTTCATTGCCACTTTGAATCTTCCTAGATTCACTATAGGATTATTGGTATGGTTATTCAATTCGGTGATCCTAGATGCACCCAATGTCTTCAATATTAATTCCTCTTCACAAGAACACCAACCCCATGTTGATCCTTCACCTTCTTCGCTATATGAGTCTTCTTCCATTTCTCCTTATTTGTCTATCGAAAACTTTGATACTAGTAGTCAGGTGGATAAGAATAAGAAGAAAAGGAAGATTAAGAAAAAGAAAGATAAACAAGAAACCAAATCTCGACCAACTACTTCTCACAGTACTAAGAGTGTTGATAGGCCTACAAAAAAAACTCATAAGCTTAAATTCCCTTGCAGAATTTGCAAGGGTGACCACTTTCTTAAGGATTGTCATGGTTTGTCCCAAGTTTTAGAAGTACGGTCTAAGGCCTCCCAACAACCCATGTCATCATCCTCTAGACATCATGATGATGATTCCCCATCAACCAGTGACTTTATGGTTAAGAGTTGAAAAGGTAAAGTCAAGAATCATTTCTTGCTATGTAAGTACATGCACCTCACTTACCTTTGTCCTCACATGGATGAAGCTTCAAAGTTGTTGGAAGATATTACTATTCCTCAACAACGACTCCCAACAGGTTATTGAAATTTGTCTCTTCAAATGCCATTGGTTGATAAAGTGGTCAGTCCAGTTCTATATTTGGTTGATCCCACTCTTTATTGAAAGAGTGAAGAACAATAATTCCATCCCGCTATTCCTTCGAAGAGTGAATCTAAAGTGGTAGAGTCGATTTCATGTCCACCCGATCCCACTCTATCATTGGAGAGTGCCCAAACTGAAGTAATGACTTTGACACAATCTTCGTCTCATCCCACTCTTCCAGTTGAGACTGAACTGAAAACCGTTGAAGTTTTCTTAGTTAGTCCAGATTGTTCTAGACAAGGGGAAATTATGTATGTTTCAACAAAACCCCCTCCAAGTACCAAGGATGTTTCCTTTGATTGGAGTAATCTAACAGAATCTTGTCTTCCTTCGGGTGTTCCTTTCCAGATAATTGTGTGAGTTGTTGGTAAGAACATACTTCACACTATTGTTGATGAAGGGGATTCTATTAGTATTTTATCCTCAACTACTTGGAAATCTATAGGTTCTCCTCAACTTGTGTTATCCACCGATTAGTTATTGGATTTTAATAGAATACCTACTAGACCTTTAGGGACCCTTCCTTAGTTACCTATCACCTTAGGAGGGAAAACTATATGCATTGATGTTGTGGTAGTCCAAGGTCCCTTAGATTTTAATATACTCCTTATATGTTATTATGTTTATGCCATGAAAGTTGTAGTTTCCACACTCTTTCGAGTGATTCATTTTCCCCATGATGGGAATATTGTGACCATTTATTAGATTTCCTTTGTCACACATGATTATTGTATGACTACGAGCCACCAAACTTCCCTAAATGTTCCACATGTGCTCATTAAAAATTAGAATGGGAAACCTTGAGCATAGTTTATTTTTTGTTTAAATCTCATTAAAAAATAAAAAATAAAATTCAACATAGTTTCATTCCTTTTCAAGGTCATTAAAAAATGAAATGGAATAACTCGATCATAGTTATTTTATGTTTCAAGATTGTGTAAAAATGAAATACATCACTACACGCATGGTTCTTTTCTGTTGCAAGCTTGTATAAAAATGAAATAGGTTATCCCATTGAGTTGAGTCCTCTATCTGTTTTAGGACTTGAACCTTCATTTCATCTACCTTTGTCACTTGATCTTCTTTCTTCCTCCATCTCTAGTTAACTTTTTCCTAGTATTAGCCTAGAGTTTAGTTGGGTGAAGTAAAAGAGTAAGCAGACAAAACGAAGCTTGGGGGGCATGTCTCCAACCTCTTTACATTATTTTGGAGTTAACCCACTTTAGATCATGATGGGAAAGTACCAATCAAAGGGACTCATTTTGAGCATACTTTCTTTTTAGTTTCGAGCTTGCCAAACCATGAAACAACATACTGAGAGTAGTTAACTCTTTATTGCAAGATTATTTAAAAATGAAGCAGATACCTTGAGCATTCTTCCAATCGATCTTTGATTTTGTTAAAAACAGTAAGATGGTGTTGGGATTACTTTTTACCTTTTGCGTGCTCTTGTTAAACATGAAAAATATATTTTTAGCTGACTTTTTACTTTTTTGCGCTCTTATTCAAACATGAAAAATAGTATGAGGGATTTTGATACCATAGTCGTGCTTGTTAAAACAAAGTAAAAAGGTACTTAGTACACTTTTATTTATTTTTCAAACTCATAAAACATACGAAAAAGGAACCCCCTTGGAGTTGTCTTTAAGCTCTTTTCAGACTCCCAAAATAGGAAAAGATCGCTAAAAAAACTTGATTATTTCATGATTGTAAAACTATTATAAAGGTCATCTCTATGGCGATAGTTTACCCCTTTTTTCAGATTGGTTTGACTATTTATGAAAAAGGAATACTCTACTCAACATTTTACTAGAATAGTTCTCCTATGTATTATTTTATACTTTTTTGGGCTTTGGAGACTCAATTTATGAAAAATTTCATCATGGAATATTCTTTAGTCTTTTTAGACTCTCTAAACATGAAACTACACCAAGTTTATCTTCTTTGGACTCGTTAAAATTAAACATTAAAGGACCCTTTTTGGGATCGAACCCCTCCTTTCTTAGGTTCGTAAAATATGTGAGATTGGACTCATCCCAAAAGGTGTGATATATTTATCATTTGTTACCCTCTTCCAGCTTGTTAAAAAGAAAAGTGGCACTCATCAATCATGATGGGGAATTGTTGGAAATATAATGTAGCTAATTTTGTATTAATGGAATCTTGTTGTCATCCTTAAACATAAATATGGCACTTTCCTACATTTCATCATCTTGTCTTCGAGCTGATCCACTTTCATGAGTCATTTTACTCCTTTTATTTATTCAAAGAATGCATGTCTTGGACTTTGTCTCTTTAATTCAATGATGCTAGGTCATTTATTTTGTTATAGATGTTCAAGGAATGTTTACCACCCTGGTCAACCTTTGCATTCATCTTACCTTCCTTTATGTCAGTCATCCCTGAGTTAGTCCCAAAGTCACTCCACAGTCCAATCTACTTCAGAAAACATTTGTTTGTTTTGTGTCGATTATGAGGGAAACATCATGTCCCTCCTTCTATGGTACTATCTTTGTCGACTTCAACACATCATACAAGGATTAGAAGTAGAAAATAGTTAAGTACCTTGGGCATGCATGCCCCAATGGCAGGTTCCCTTTCTTTCAACAATAGGCTTACATCATTGGTATCTGATTGGAAGATTCCTTTGAATGTTAGACTTCAACTAATTAATTCACATTCAAAGGAATGTACTATGGTACCTTGGGAATCATTGAATTCAATGGTGATTTCCCTTGCACTTGTTAACGATATACCTCAATTACGGTTAATAAAGTGGTTTCTTCCATGTTCAACATTAAGACATCTATTCACATGAATAGAATCATACCTTTTCAAGTTCGGGATGAAGTCCCTAGGTTTCTTCTAGATGCATACTTGCATTATCTTCTTTCCCCATGTTGTGATGGATCATGTATGTCATGGCATAGATCCATAATGTATGTCCAGTGGCTATGCTCAAGTTTGAGTTATTATGAGATAGATTACATTTTATGTCTAGTATCTATGTCCAAATTTGATTCCTTTTGTCATGGATCTATGTTGTATGTTAGAAGCCATGACCTGGATGTCTATGCATGGATCTGAAATGTATTGGTGGGAATCTATGTTATGAGTCATTTGGGACATATATCTCAAATTTTACTATACTACAAAGTCTTTATTCAACATTTCAATCAATGGTATTTTTCCTCAACCCTCATATATCAAAGTACTTTACCTATCATATCCCTCTAAATTCATACTTTGGGGGGCAATCTGTTACACCAACATCTCGTCATTGTCATGGTAATGAGATATGTTCGTCTAAATTTTCCCTAATCCTTGAATTATTAGTGCCAAATTTCTTGGGAAAGAGGTTCTACCCTTCAGCATTCTAGTTTTGCAGCAATGCCACACTTCTCTTGTTTACAACAGGAGGCAAACCCTTGTTGATGCACCATTTACACTGATAAGTTGTGCCACTAAATTCGGTTTGATTCACGCAACATGTGGAACCCGTCAGTAATGCATGTTTCTCCTTAGCAGAGTGAGGCACTACTCATTCAAAGGAAAAAAGAGAAGATTCAAGAGGCTTATAGAAAGAAGCTATTGTGGAGGCTTATCCCAACATATCAGTATGAGTGTCATTCGAACCCTTAACCTCTTGGGATGATCCCTTAACCTTTTCCCTTGAATCCTCAACTCCCTTTATCCTCTTTGGCCTATATATACAAGCTCAACCCTCATGGTTGAGAGAGGAAAGAGAGAGCACCCAAATGCTATTGAAATGCTCCTAGAGATGAGTTTCCCTTTCCATTAGAGATAAGGTTGGATATTTGAGGAAAATGCTAGCTGGAAGAAGTTACAATGTCAAGGTAATGGTTGTAATCTCCCCCTTTGTATCTTAATAATGCACTAATGCATACTCGTTCCATAAAGATTTATTGGGTTGTAGATCTTTAGAACTTATTTCTTTGAACACTTGTTTAGGTTAATCAATATTACATATTTCTTTCACTTGTTTTTCCACTTGTTTGTCTTATGTTGTTTTGCATCTAGAAGTAGGGAGAACCCATCATAGTTGCAAGGTAAGCAATCTATTTTGCATTTATGTTATGTTTTGATTAATCTAGGAAAGTGTAAATTTTGAATAATCTCTTTTACATTTATGTTTTGACTTAAAGCCAATTTTAATATTCTTCTTGGATAGAATCCTTGAGATATGATGATATGTAATGTCATGAATATAAGGAAGAGATTTTTTTCTTTTACTGAGGATCAAGGGTGTTATAGTTTTTTACCAAAGAAAAAATTGAAAGTTCTCGTTGATTTGAGAAATAGAATAACTATTAGCTTGGAATAATTTAGTAAGGTGGGCTATCCATTTGCTTAAATGTTGGGGTGAATTTCAAACTTTTACAGATATTTATAGTTTCAAGACAATTAATAAACTAATATTTAATTCATTTGTTTTGGGGTGAATTTCAAACTTTTATAGATATTTATAGTTTTAAGACAATTAATAAACTAATATTTAATTCATTTGTTTTTTACCATATGATTTCATTTTGACAATTTGATGTGACCAATTCCTTCTTAACTATTAATTAATTATATTTTATTCGAGTTTTGTAATGACTAATTTGATATTTATCCTATTTAGTCTCATTAGAGGTGACTTTCTATATTATTCTAAATTGTTTATTAATATCTTATTGGTCGGTGGACGGTCCAACTCGAAATGATTGGAACCTTTCAAATATGTTAAATCAATTTATATCCAAAATTATTTCCATAATTATGATTACATGTAAAAACCTACATTTTTAACATGTTAACTCATCAAATTATGATGATTTAGGAAAGTTTTTCTCCAATCATTATGAGTACTAAAACAACGAATTAATTATTTACCTTTTTATTAAAATATAATAAACCACATAATGTCTCAATGAATAATTGTCATCATCATTAAAATCTAAACACATAATACAATTGTTTTTTGGTAATTTTTTATCAAATTTAATATCACATATCTATTTAAATATTGAAAAATACCCCATTACATTATATGCAAGTATAATATGCTCCCAATATACATAATTAATCACCAAATTATGGTGCTCATAGGAAAAGGAATAGAACTTGGAACATGGTTGTTGCTACAACCAACCAACAAAATTTAGAGCTACAAAAATTGAACTATAGAACTGATGCACTTGCAACCCCTTCGATGCATATTCTATATTCATATAAAGTATTTGTTACAATGGTTTAACTGACTAATGACCTTCTAACTACCCATTACCCAAGGAGTTGAAAATACAAACTAACTAGTGGGTGTAATTACGTTACTAAAACACTCCTCCTTAATTACATCCATTGAATGCTTCAACATCTATCACTCCTAAATTATGCCTATGAAAATCAAAATCATCTATTGCCAATGGCTTTGTGAATATGTTAGCTAATTGGCCTTGTGATTTACATGGTGCTAAATAAATATCATCCTTATTTACATTATCTCTAATAAAATGATATCTAGTATCTATATGTTTTTTTTGTGAAAAATTAATTTTTGGACAGTCCTATGGTTGAGTTGTTGTCACGGTAGATTCACAGTATATTGGGGTTGGTTATTCTTGTCTTTGTTTAAGATCGTTAAGAAATGTGTGTAACCACACTACTTGATAGGTTGTTGTTACTGCTACATACTCTGCCTATGCTAATGAGAGCATCACAATGGGTTAATTCTTGGATTCCCATGATATTGCCCCTACACCATAGTGAAAAACATATCTTAAAGTGCTCTTCCTATCATATAGACTACTTGCAAAATCATTTTCCATATAGCCAATAAAAAAAACATTCTATGCCCTTGAATATAGAATCCCATATAGCATTGTTCTTGTAATGTATGTCAATTTTTTTTTCAAACTTTCCAATGCATGGCTTCAGGTATCTCCATAAATATAGAAATCAAGCTAACTGCATACATGATATTTGGTTTAGTGGATTTGAGATACATGAGACCACCAACTAATATCCTTAATAATGTCAAATATACATCAGCACCTTTGTCTTCCTTGTTAAGTTTAGTTCTCGATGCTATAGGTGTGGATGCTACTTTGAAATATTTCATTCTAAATTCTTTTAACAAATCAAATGCATATTTAATTTGACATATAAAAATTCCATGTTCTGATTGTTTTAACCCTATGCCAAAAAATAACTTCATCAAGCCTAAATCAATCATCTCAAACTCCTTTTTCATAGTAGATTTAAATTGATCCATTGGAAAATCTCATGTATAAATCATATCATCAACATACAAGAAAACAATTAAAATTTGGCCATGTTGATTCACCTTTGTGTAAATCGTAGGTTTTCTACTACGTCTAGAGAAACCATATCTGATCAAATACAAATCTATTATATTGTACCATGCTCTTGGAGCTTGTTTGATCCCATAAAGATATGTCTTCAACCTATACACTTCATCTTTGTATCATTTGATCTCATATCCAGGTGGTTGTTGCACATAGACTTCTTCTTCCAAAATGCCATTTAGGAATGGACATTTCAAATCCATTTTGTACACTTTCCATTTTTTGGGTAGCCAATGCCAAAATTGCTTATATTGTATCTAATCTCGCAATAAGTGAAAATGTATCTCCAAATCCAATTATGGGTTGTTGTGAAAACCATTTTACTACTAGTCTTGTCTTGTATTTGTCCATTTCACCATTTGCATTCAGTTCGGTTTTTTATACCCATTTCACTCCAGTACATTCTTTGTCTTGGTAAGTCTACTATATCACATGTTTCGTTTCTCTCAATGGAATCTATTTACTCATCCATTTTCTTAACCCATTTTTCATGTTTGATTGCTTCTTTAAAAATTGTGAGTTGACAAATGAACAGTGCATAATTTGAATGTGCACATAACTCTCCATAAATTTCTTGCATACTTCTCATCTTTCTAGGAATTGATTCATAATTATTATTGAACCGAGGATTAGGAATAGACAAACCTGATGATTTTTAATATTCTTGTTGAACTAAATTTCGTGGAGTCCTTGATGGAGTACCCTTGGTAGGAGACTGTCTTTGTAAACCTTGTTGTCCACTATGTTCATCCTTCTCTTCTTTTGTTGCATCTTCAATGTTTGGAATTGTTGCTCCAATGGTTATGGACTTATTTATGCTTCTACCCCATGCCTTTTCTTCTTTAAACTCTACATATCTGCGAATGATCACTTTCTTGGTCACTAGATTGTACAATTTGTAAGACTTGGATTGTTCACTATATTTGTGAAGATACATTTCTTGATCCTATCATCTAATTTCTTCATTGGTTTCTTAGATACATGGGCATATGATACACAATCAAAAACTTTGAAGTGGAACTCATACCCTAACATGCTTCATGTGGCACTTTATTTAACACACTTCTTATGGGTGACCTATTCAAATTATATACAAAACAAACTATTGCTTCTCCCAAAAATTCATATCACGAGTTTTTCCGTTTCAACATACTCCTTTCCATGTTCATGATAGTTATGCTTTTCCTCTTGGATTCACCATTCTTCTAAAGCGTATATCTATTCATGAACTTTCGATTGATTCCCATATTCCTTGCAAAACTCATTAAAGTAATTTAAATCATGTTTTCCTCCTCAGTCTAATATCAACATTTTAATCTAGAAGCCACTATGTTTCTCAACCAGTGATTTGAATTCTTTAGACATGTATCATGCTTATAATTTCTTCCCAAGGAAGTACACCAAAGTCTTTCTACTGTAGTCACTATGAAAGTAAAAAATTAATAGCTTCCTCCAAGAGAATGAGTATGCATTGGTCTGTACAAGTTAGTATGAACTAGTTCTAGGGGATCCTTGGCTCTATAGGATACACCTTTAGGGAAAATACCCCTATGTTGCTTTACAAGAATGAAACATTTACATGTGCCAACTAGTTCATGTATGGAAGGCAGGCCTCTAACCATCCTTTATTGTTGTAACAACATCAAACCAAAGAAATGAAGTTGACCGCATTTGGAATGCCATAACCATAAAATCATCCATGGAGGTTTCCTTTTGGACAAAAGAAGTATCACGTTTTCCAGAAGTCATGACAAGCATATACATTTGTTTCTTGATCATCTAGATTTTAACAATAAACTCTTACTAGGAGGCTATCATAATTGAAATACTCTTTTCCCTTGAAGACTACATTGTACCCTTTATGAGTATGTTGGCCAAAACTAATCAAGTTATATTTCAAACCTAGGGCATAAAACAAATATGGTATATGTTTTTGTTGGCCCTATTTGGTCATGATATTGACCAATCCTTTACCCTTCATATCTACAACGAAGTATGTTCCTAATTTAACTTGTATTTTCACTTAATCATCCAAATTCAACATCAAATTTCTATTGCTAGTCATGTGATTACTACAACCACTATATAAAATCCATACATTATTTGAGGTTTCGTGGGCATCAATATAGGTAAGGAACAAAAATTCTTCATTATTCTTGGAGAAGTTCAAATAATTGTCATTCGGTTTTCCTATGACAACCTACTTCTTTTTACATTCACTAGTGTAATGGCCTAGTTTATTGCGATAATAACATTTCATTTCGGATTTTCCATACCTCTGTGTTTTATGATAGCCTTTATTGTTGCTCCCCCTTTCTTGTTTTGAGTCTTCTTTATTGTCTTTCTAACTCCTGTCACTACCTCTTGACCTTCCTCTTCCTTTGGAAAGAGAAACATGGGTCTTGAATCTATTTTCAAGTGAGGAATTATCATTCTTGTTGATTCTTGATTTGTGGGATATAAGGGATCCCATCAAATCATCTACATAGAGATAACTCAGATGTTTTTCTTCTTCAATCGCCGTGACTACCGATTTGAACTTTTTGGATAGGATTTTGAGAACCTTCCCAACTACTTTATGATCCATCACAACTTTGTCGTACATATTCAACTAATTTATAGTGTCCATTACTCGAGTCATGTATTGATATGTCAACTTTGACTCCTTCATTTCTAGGCTTTCAAAGTCCCTTCTCAAGGTTTGCAGTTTCATTGTCTTCACCTTGGTGATGCCCTAATAGTTGTTATCCAAGACATACCAAGCGGTTTTAGAGAACATCGCAAGTGAAATATTGGGGAAGATGGGTTAATCCAAGGTACTCTAGATTAGATGCAACGCCTTTGCATCCTTCTTTATGTGTTCTCTTAACCGATTCCTCTTGGAATTTATCAGGGCCTGTTCGACTTCTTTGTCCTCAAGATTTGTATACCCACTGAATACATAAATCCCAAACATTATGAGCCCTCAACAAAGTCGTCATTTTTAACCGACCACACTTCATAGTTATTCTTTGTGAAATTAGGAATTTGGGCAAAGGTTTGGCTACTCGAAGTCATTTTCTTCTTCCAAAAATTAGTCTTTTTTAAAGAATGCATTTTATAAGGGTATTTCCCCCTTCTTCTTTGTTTACATGCGAATGGAATGTAAAATGGCTTAAGTAGTGATCTCACTTGTAATGAGTCTATAAAACCAGTAGCGTATGCTCTCCCTCTGCACTTAGTGTGATCAGCTGGGATCATAAACTTTGGTTAGTACAAGTTTGCGCTTGTGATGATCTTCGCCCTCCGAAGACGAACAAGTTTTTGAGTCTGTATTACAAAGTTGCATTTTCTGAAGTCTTTCTCTCTCATTAGTTGCATTTGCGTTCGATCTTGGCGTCTCTTTGGTATCAGACCCAACGCGACATTTGTATCATATACTCCTACTTGTAAGTTTCAAAAGCTCTTATAATCATATTCCAGTATGATATTCGAGAAATCTTTCTGTGTCTAAAGCAATCTGGGAACAGAGTTCATTTATTTCTGTAAAAGTATCCATGTGGAATAAGTTGTGATATCCGAGTTTTTGTGGTTATAGTCTTAGTTACGGACGCTGTAAATCCACTAGTGTTGTCTCTTGGGAGACCTGTAGGATATCCTTAAGCCACAAACTATTCCTTTACTGCCCGATTCTGGTAAGTGTTCCATGGATCCTTCAATGGACTCTGTAGGGCTTACACCCCTGGATTGCCAATCTACAGATCAAACTACTGTTTCTTTGACTGAAAGAAAATCTTCCTTTCAGACTTCTGGAGCTTCATCATCCATAATAACCATCGATGATACAATACCTTCCTCTGACTGGAAACTGCCCGAGATATTACCTTCTGAGGTTTATAAGATGAAATGGTGGCAGTATAAATCCTGCACACAAATTAAAATCAGTTCTTTGGATATCACCTTCACTGACCAGGAAGAGCCCATTCACATTAATTTAATTGACAAAGACCAGATTGACTGATGAGCCCAATATGAATTTTTCACATTAATTTTACTGGGCTCAAATTGACTCTGACTCTGATAGATTCACTGGTTGTACATGTGGGGAAAACCCATGTATTTGTAATCATGACAATGAATAATGGAAAGCGTCGTGGGCCGCTAACAGTAGCTCCACTTTGTAAAAAGTCCAGTCTAGTTGTCAGTGCGTAGATTCTTTCACATGGCTTGTGTGACTTACCCAGCAAAAGGTGCGATTTGATCCACTGCCATAAGATCCGAATCAAGTCTTTTTACCAATAGGTGTAAGTTTCTGGTCACCTGTTTATCGGCTAAATATGTGTAAATAAGGTGCTCCTCCCCTCATTTGGACACTGGGTTTTTGAGTCCAGTAAGATTTTTGCATTTTCTCTGTGTGCCGAGCACTGTGTATGCTCTCCCTCTGTGCCTCGTGCGATCAGCTGGGATCAAAAGCAGTGATCTCACTTGTAATGAGTCTGTAAAACCAATAGCGTATGCTCTCCCTCTGCACTCAGTGTGATCAACTGGGATCAGAAACTCTAGTTAGTATTTATCACTCCCCCATAGAGTAGTTTCTATCGATACTTGCACTTTATCACTCCCTTGATGGTTGTAAGACTACAATAATGTTTTCTTAGAATGCCATCACTCCTCTTAAGACTGTAATACAATGACCCAAATTTCTTTATCACTCTGAATGAATGGTAGGACAATGGTAAGCTTATCCCTATCGCTCCACAACCACTATGTGCTAGCAATAACATTTCTTCTACCTATTTTTTGGCGTTTCTCCTTGCAAATTGCCAAACTTGCTTCCATAGTCCTTCACTTGATGATAAAGGAGAGATTTAACCTACACTATTACCACCTTGTTGTTCAAAGACAAAAGAATAAAACTCAGAACATAGTTGTTACTACATCAAAAAAAATCTAAATTGCGAAATTGATGCACTTACACCTCCTTCAATGCATCTTCTATATCATATAAATAAAAGTACATCTCCTTCCATACATCTTCTATATTCATATAATAAAAGTATTTGTTACATTACTATAACTCACCAATAACCTAATTAAGTGTAACTCAAGAAGTTGAAAATACAAACAAATTAGTCAATGTAACTATGTTACTCTAACAAATTCAGGGAGAAGTATTGCTAAAAAAAAATCCGTGCATGTTTCCATGTGAAAAAAACAAATTCAAATCAAATTATAATATTTTTTCTTACGTAAATATCATAATATAATTAAGAAAATGCACCAATACAAAGATGCACACTACTACTTCAAGCCTCCGGAAACTAAGAAGCTCGCATGTTTTCTCACCTATACATTTCCTGTAAATGGATAAATTTACTTGTCACTCAATGAGGAGACAAAATCAAAACATGGTATAACAAGCCAAAATGTAACAACTAAATAATAAACTTTAAATCATATTTGTAAGTTGTAATTGGATTCATTTATTATACCTATAATTCATATCAAGGTTTCAAGTTTTTTTATAAGAATTTAGTACATAATTATTGTGGTAATTGTTATATTATTTTAGTTTAAAATTTTTAATTAAATTTTATTTACTGTGTAACATAATAGAAACATAAAAAAAATTTATATATATATATAATTAAAAAATTTATATTTATATAAAATGTTTATAAATTGGCATTATATATAAATCTTTTATGTATTTTTTTTCAAAAATTTATACATTTTATTAAAACTATTTAACAATTATATATTAAATTAAATATTTTAAAAAATAAAATATTTTAAAAATTGAAATTCATACAAAATCTATTTAAAATGTAATTACTATATATATAAATTTATGAATAAATCATTAAAACAAATATTTATTTAAATCATTAAAACAAATATTTATAGATAAATAAAATAGTTATATATATTTATTTAAAATTTAAAATTATATGATATAATTTTTTAATGTGAAAATCTAGTTATTCAAATAACCTACTTCACTACATTCATAATGTATATATTAAATTATGTAGCAATTATTACATTTTTATTGGGTGCACAATGTTTACCAAAAATTGATCACACGATTATGAAAAGTGTACACCTATGGCTTTATATCATCACGGTCCTTTGTAGCCTTTCAAATCTTATTAATGATTTTTGGTAAAGATTTTATACTCAGCAATGATCAATTTAATGATTTAAAACTTTCATATTAAAAAAATCAAAATTAAATTAAATGCAATTTTATAAAAACAAAATATTTGTTGGCCATATTTATCTTTATTTACCAATGGAAAACTTATTTTTAATAAAACATTATTTTCATATACTATTTTCCATGTATTACATTTCTATACTCCATTTCCTAAGTATATATTATATTATTTATAAATTAACTGCAAACTATTACCACTATTTATGAAATTTATATTTTTGGTAGGAACGCTCTAATATGTTAGTTTAGAGATAATTAAATTTCATTTTATTTGAATTAAATATTAGATAATTAAAAATAAAGATAAGAAAAGTTATGTAAAATAAATGAAAAGTACTAAATTTGTGACTCTATTGCAACCAGAGTTACAATCATTGTGTCCAACCGCTATGCAAGAATGTAGGGACCTCAACTCTTCTTTTGTAGACCTATAATGAAAGATGGTTAAAGCAAAGTTAGCAAAATAAGCTAATGGCATGGAAGTTCATGGTTGGGGCCGAAATCCTCTTGTCCAATAAGAACTCAACACATTTTTGGGGTTCCCAAACTTTTCAAGTTTCAAATGCTTACATCCTTGATGACAAATTTTCTTAAGATAAGTGTTCTTGTTTATCTATATTGTTATAAAATTACTATGGTTTAGGTTATGAATTGAGATTGTGTTATTGTTTACATTCTGAATTCATTTATGAATCTGTATTTCAAAATAGAGATTAATAATTAACTAGATTAGTTAATTTATGTTTGCATAATTACTATCTTTATGTGGAGGTAGTATAATTAGTTTAATATAAAATTGAACATATTAAAGTATTTGAGGAAAAAGAAAAAATAGTACTCACAACCTCAACCAAAATATGAAGCATTGGATAATTTACAATTAACCAATCACCTCAATCCAAAAATGAACCAATCTACACTCTTTACAAAAAGACATATTTATATATGGTGGAACAATTACCTTATAAGACAATACAAAGTGCATTTCTTCAATCAATGATGCACTGATAAATCCAAAATTCTAGGGAAACAAGACAAAGATGTCAGGATAAGTATTGCTAATTGCATTAGTTAACGCCATATAATGATTATTTGTATCACTATTGGGATCAACCCATGGTTATTGTGAGGCAACAAGTATTTATATATGTCAAGCATATATCTTTGTGTTATTTCATATGCTATCTTTAGAGGAGAGGTTCTCTACAAGGGATATAATTAGTTAATGCTAGTCAATTTAGGAGTTTTAACTGCTATTAAGTAGAATCTATGAGAAGCAGGGGCACATGCCTAGAAGTTATGTCTAAATATGTTTTTGATGCACTTTTAATATCAATATGGCCCCTTGCTGAAACCTGTAGTTGACCTATTCCATTGGTATTTTACAGTAGCATGGAGGCTCATTTCAATCTTCTATTACACTCTATTTTAGGGTTATTTCTTGGTAGTTGAATGCATTCGAAGCAAGGCACATCACAAGACAACAATACTAGTCAATACAACATTTAAAACAACATTGAAGGAAGCATTAAATTAAGCTTTTATAACAGTTTGTGTATGACAGGAAGCATACCTGGGAGCGAGCATGCTATTATCAATGAGCAAGCAACGAACATTTATGGGGATATTGGAGGTGCATGCAACTTGAGGAGGCTTCCAGAGCTCTTATAGTAACGCTATTCTTGCAAGGGAGCAACGTATTCATGATGATGTGCCCCTACTTTATCCTTTCCTATTGAGATAAACTTTAGTGTGCTCTCAACCATAAGGGTCCACCATAAACATTAAACTATAAAAGAAACAAAAAGTACTAGTATAAGCATTGTTAGATGCAAATCAATATATAGCAAAAACAAAACCCATACCAGATTTAAAAATTCCATACAATATCTTGAGCACATCAATGGTGATATCGCTCCAAATTTCAAACGTTACTACGCATAAAGGAGTTAAAACAATGGCAAGAGATATGTAAAACAAAACTATCATGAAGGGTTAGATAGAATCCTATGTGCATACTTTTTAAGTCTATAATTTAACCTGTAAATAAATATAATACACTTACCAATGATAAATACGATTTGAACTTAGATAATAGAACCCTTTGTAACAATCCATTGCATGAGTAAAACCCTGTGACAATGTCATTGTGAGAAAGCATTAGCTATATATACAATGATTAAGAATAGTTCTATAAATTATTGGGAAGAGAAACACAAATCTGAGAGAGGTGGAAACAAAGATTCCATAAATTCATTGAAATTCTTGCACTTAAAAATAAATGCATTATAAACTCATCGATTACATGTACAGATAGAGTATAAAACAGTCAAATGAATATATCAATACCTATAGAGTTGAAGAGGAGTAGTGGAGTCAGCTTCATAATGTGCACTGACGCACCAAAATGCCATCAAACCTTTGATCTTCTAAAGAGAAATTGCCCCAAAAATTCATGTATATACTCCAATTTGGTCCTTGTTAGTGAACACAAAATTATTATTAACTAAACTATGTGGATGAAAAGAAGAAAACAACGGAATAGTTGGACCACAAAACATTAGGCTTGACAAGATAATAGAGAATAATCCTCAGAGGTCAAGTGTTGGCATTCGCATAAAACTCTTCCAAGGAATGAATTTTTTGAACAATGAACTAGCACAATAATTCTAGAGATAACTCCACTTAGAGTGAAATGCTTGTAAAACACATGCGAAGGGTAGTTCGGAAAATGTGCCATTTAATGTGGCAGTACCTCCCTCTAAGTGGCATCATACGAAGTGACGTGTAACCCCAAAACACACGTACCATCATTCGTATTCACTGGTGATAGAGATCGTAAAGGAGGGCCGATGCAACGAATGGAAGGTCTATGATGATAAGGCATCCATCCACTATGGCCTGCACTTATTTTTTTTTTACATTGTACCCTCACAATATTTATAACCTCTGCAGATGCTGACATCATTTTTATACGCATGTCAGATATGATTTTAATCGTTTCAAAATAAGACATAAACCAATAAAATGCAAAAATAAATTAATTTTGGTAAATATTAAAAAATATAATAAACCAACCATAATGTTGAACATTGGCGAATATAAAAAATTAGTTTGAATGGCCAACGCAATACGAATGCACAATAACCCTGCCGCAGGCATTAATGGCCAAACATGTATAAATGTGCACAAGTATGGCCAAGCATGCATATATGTGCACAACGATTCCGAAGAACACGGGTCAAATATCTCTCTCTATATAAATAAATAAATAAATAAATCGAATTCATTATCCACTTGCATGATTCGCTTTGTTAGGGTTCTCAATTAAATATTTTATAACATGATCCTATATGTGGAAAAAACCATCATTTCTTCTATACCATTGTCAACGCAAAAGCTTTGACGTGTCTCAACACTTAAATGTGGCATTGAATGCAAGGAAAATGGTGAGTGAGTAACATGGTATGCTTCCTATGGACGTGTTAACTTTCAACATGTTTTTGTGTTTGGAATGTTGACTATCATGCAAACTCTAAAAGAGAGAGGGCTTTCTGTCCCTATGAAAATATATATTTATCTCAAACTAATTAAATATATACCATGGCCCTTATTATTTCCATGTGCAAAGAAAGTGTGTTGTTGAGAATGGGAGGTTTCTAGGTGGAGGCCAAGAAAAATGTGACTCTTATTTCCATGTGCAAACAAAGTGTGTTGTTGGGAATGGAAGGTTCTTCGTGGAGGCCGAGAAAGATGTGTCATTAAAAAAAATTGTATGATTTTTTTTTTTTAATAATTTTTTAGTTTGTTTCGACATAATTTTAAGAATCCAACAATGTGTTTATACTATTGTGAAAATTAATTTTATTATTGAAAATATATATCATTATTTAAGTGGACTAAGAAACATTGTCTCGCCCAATCACCACGTTCAAGAGTGCCCATGTCAACTCAACTCAACTATGCCATATAAGCAATGTTATATTGGATGCATTACCATGTTGACATTAGAGATGATATTAATGTGATCAACTCAACTCGACTATGGCATATAACCAATGTTAAATTCGATGCATTTCTTATAAAATGTGAAAAAAAAATCATTTTATCATCAATTGAATGAAATAAAGTTAGTGTTTGAAAATATTTCATGGTGAAGGTAATCAATAAAGTTCGTGTTGGAAAAGTCTTCATGGTGAAGATAATTTTTGGATGCTCGTTGTTGAGGAAAATTATTACAAATCTTGTAATAAAGTAATAATGGTTATACACTGAAAATATAAAAGAAATATATTGAAAATTTCAGAAAATTGAGTACAATGTAGTTTTAAAGCATTACGGTGGTCTGTTGGTGGGGCTAGATGGATTTTATTTCACCTATCCGGGTTCAATTTTATTGAGACATGTTTTGGCTTGGATGTTCGATTGATGGTTTGCTTGACCTACCATCCATGGAAATGGAGAAGTTTGTTGAGATTTCCCGTGCGTGTGTGAGATTTCCTTCATTCCTTTGGAATAGTAGGAAGGTGGTTTTTCCACGTGAAAAAAAAAGTTGCTTAAAAAATACTATAAGAATGAATTTTTAAATTCTTTTAAAACACTTAAAAATATCTTTAAAAATAGAGGATTCTCTAATACGTTAAATCTCCTCCAAAAATTTATTCTAATAAGTTGAATCTCCAAAAATCTCCTCCATTAAGTTGAACTTACTCCTTTATGGTAGGAATTTGAAGATAAATTCCCCTAGAGTTGAATTTTCTCTTATGTTTGAAATTTGAAGAAAAATTCTTTTATGGCTGAATTTGTTCATTTATGATTCTGATGAATTCATTTGTAACAACCTCGATGTCGTCGGTATCTTGCCACATCCCACACGGCTAAGTAGCATGGATTGGGGCTCATTTGGTTCACGAGAAGGCGTGAAACATTATTATCAACCAAAATGACACTTCTCAGTCTGAGTACTAACATCTAATATCAATACCTATATCAACCAAAATGGCACTTCTTCGTCCGAGTAATGACATCCAATATCAATACCAGGAGTTCCATGTGAGACTAGCGGATGATGTTGATTTACCGATTAATCCCTTGCCAAGGGAGGGAATTTTTGCCGAGGGGAATATGGAAAATATTTATGTTACCATTCCTATCAACATCTCTGCAAATCCAGATGTCGTCGAAAATGTACATATCGGTACAAACTTCTCTCCGGAGGAGATTGCTATCTATACTGCCTTATTTAAGGAGTTTCATGACATGTTTTCCTACTCATATGAGGAGATGTCAGGCATTGATCCATCGATCGTTGAATATGGGATCTGAACCTATCCTAATGCCAAACCAATTCGACAAAAGCTTAGACCTATTAATCCACATAAGGCAACAACCGTTAAGTGGAAAAATTGTTGAAAGCTGGTTCTATCTACCCAATTGCTTTAACGGAATGGGTATCCAATCTTGTTCTTGTTGATAAGAAGCAAGGGACGCTACACATATGTACAGAATTTCGTGACTTGAACAAGGCGTGTCCCAAGGACAATTACCCCACACCTTTTATAGATCAAATCATTGATGCTTGTGCGGGGAGTGAAGTTTTTTCGTTTATGGATGGTTTTTTTCGGTACAATCAAATTCAAATTAAGTCGAAAGACCAACATAAAATGGCTTTTATTTGTCCATGAGGTACCTTCGCGTACAAAAAAATGCCCTTTTAATTGAAAAATGCAGGGGCTACCTTTCAACGGGAAATGAATTTCGCCTTCCATGACATTAAGAACATTTTCGATTTGTACCTTGATGATTTTCTTGCTCATTATCGCAAGAGGATTGATCATCCAGATCATCTTCGCTTGATTTTTGAACAATGTAGACATTACAAAATATGCTTGAATCCTCACAAGTGTGTTTTCTGCGTTGAGTCGGGACGGCTACTCCAGTTCATAGTATCAAACAAATGTATTCAGGTGGATCCTTTGAAAGTAGAGGCCATTGTAAATCTTCCTTCTCCTCATTCTATCAGGAAACTTCAAATCCTGCAAGGAAAGTGCAATTTCCTTCGACGTTTTATCGTTAACTATGCCAAGATCACTAAAGGTTTCATGTGCTGGTTGAAGCAGGACACTCCATTTGTATGGGATGAAACTGCACAAATTTCTTTCAAGGCATTAAAGAAATCTTTGCGGTCGACTCCTTTGTTACACCTGCCAAATCACTCTCTTGATTTTATATTGAATATGGCTGCATCAAAATCGACCATTGGGGTAGTATTGGTCCAGGAAGATGACAAGCTCTAAGAGCATGTTGTCTATTACCTTAGTCACACGTTGGCTGGTCTTGAACTTCGATACTCCCACGTCGAGAAGTTGGCTTTAGTAGTTGTTTATGTTGTGCAGAGGTTACATTACTACATCCTACTGAGGACAACTACAGAAGTGGCAGATGTTAATCCCTTTTAGTATGTTTTGTCTCGACACATAATCAGGGGAAAATTCAATAAATGGATAGTCATTCTCCAAGAGTTTGACTTGGACTTTCAGTCTGCCAAATCTAAAAAGTCCATAGTTTTTGCAGAGATTGTTGCAGAATTTATGACGAAAGAGAATGTAGTGGTTGAAGAAGGCCCATTCCTAGATGAGTACATTTTGCTGATTTCAACCTCTAATCCTTGATACGGAGATATACTTATCTATCTCTAGACTTTGAAGTGTCCTGCGTCCTTCTCGAGGGAAGAGCGACGTAAACTGTGCGTACATGCGAAAAACTACCTTATCATCGGGGATACTTTGTACTGTAGAGGGGTGGACTCTATTTTGCGTCAATGCCTCACCCAAGAGGAGGCCGAGTATGTCCTAAATGATTCCCATAGCGGAGCATGCAGGGGTCATTTATCTGGGTTAGCAACGACCCAAAAGATTTTACGTGTCGGTTATTTCTGGCCCCCGATCTTTAAGGATTGTGTGGAGGCTATGAAGCGTTGTCATCCATGTCATCTCTACACCAGGAAAATGTGGTCACATCCTGCTCCCTTGTTTCTCGTCATTGCGATGGGCCCCTTCACTAAGTGGGGGGTGGATTACGTGACGTACAACCCAGTTTCGACTAGGGGGCACAAATATATCATTGTCGTTGTTGATTACTTCACAAAGTGGGCAGAGGCAATGCCTACCTTCAGAGATGATAGTGAAACTGCAGCTTTTTTCATATTCAATCAAATCATTACTCGCTTCAGAATTCCAAAGGAAATTGTCACTGACCATGGCAGTAATTTCTAGAACAACATGATGACCGAATTGGATACTATGCTAGGGTTCAAGCAAGATCACTCATATTTCTTCTACCTGCAAGCGAATGGTCAAGTAGAGGCAATCAATAAGACCTTGAAGACCATTCTTAAACGTACTATTAACGCAACCTGGTCAAATTGACACATTATGTTGTATCCTGCACTTTGGGTATACCGGACTAATGTTAAGACTACCACAGGGCTTTCACCTTTCCAACTTGTTCACGAGGTGAAAGCAGTCACTCTGGTTGAGTGTGAATTTCCATCACTTAAAATTGTCGTTCATGTACTCCCTCGCATGAATGAATTAGAATAACGTTTGCTACATCTGGAAAATCTTGATGAACGACGCAGAGATGCATTAACGGAAAAGAAAGCTCATAAGAATAGGGTTAGGAACCAATATGATAAATCGGTCAAGCCTAGAATTTTCTCTGAAGGGGAGCTTTTCTTGCTTTGGGACCAAGACAAAGAACCCTTGGGGGCAGGAAAGTTCAAATCCATGTGGTTAGGACCCTACATCGTGTCGAAGGTCTTGAAAAAAGGGGCATGTGAGTTAACTGATTTTGATGGAAACAAGCTGCTTGAGCCTAGGAATGGGCTCTATCTGAAGAAGTACTATGCCTAGGCTTAGTGCTTTTTCTTGTATTTTCTTGTATGTAATTTTATGTACAATAGTTAGTTGGTTAGTGTTCTTATATCATCTGGTGATTGTTATAGATGTCAGCTGATTGGTTCGTAGGTTTTGTGGATGGTGCTAGTCGTCATACTTGTAACCTAGCCTTCAGTTGCATGGGTCATATACTTACCCTTAGGATAGTTAGTTTCCTTTGGAGGTGCATGCCTAGTTCTTGCTACCAATAATGTGGACGAGTACAGGGCTGCGATTGAGTTGTTATGGGATGCCTTGTCATGTGGCATCAGCCAGTTGGAAGTCAGACTTGATTCTCAATCGGTGGTTTCCCATCTCAATGGAGCTTATCAGGTGTGAAACCCTACCTTGTTACGTCAATTTTTGTAGGTTAGATTACTTGAAAGAAATTTTGATTATATTTCATTTAATCACATTCCACGTAATGAAAATACATTAACTGATGCATATTCGAACTATATTCTAGATTGACATTTAACACACATTTTGTAAAATATACACAATACATACATTTGAACACAAGTAAATAACCAGACAATATATATATATATATATATATATATGTAAAAATCTGTCCATAGATAGGTCGAGTTTTGATCCTAATATCCAGTCACAACTGTATAAATATACAAAAAATTTGGATCGCAATCCATAAGATGCCTATAGATCTAGGCATGATCACCCTAATCACCTGCATCACCATCATCATTGTCGTTGTCAACTTCTTCAGTTGTGGTAGCCTCTTCAGCTTCTATATAAACTAGAACGACCTTGACTACCCTCCTCATGAGGCGTATCCATATAGGTGGAATTCCTACTACAAATTCTTGCATAACAGTAGGAATTTGCTCAATCCGTATAGTCATAACTCTTTGGGTCATCCTGACCAACTTTCCCTCGAGTACTCTCAGTAAACCTTGGTCTCCACCTAGTACTAGCTGCACACACATCCTAGGATTCCCATCAGGGCGTGTAGATCCAAAATATGCATTTTAACAACATTAATGGATCAAAAACTCTTATACATATGTATATAAATTTATGATAAAATTCATAAAAAATTAAAAACATAAAATGTAAAATACCTAGCTCTCCCCACATGCGTCCTCCTGGTGGAAGGATGAGATCATTGTCTCCTTGAAAATATAAACCTGAGTAAGGAAACTGCTCAAGTGCTGGTAACTGTTGTCCTTTCCACACATAGAAGTCATCATCGTATACACACTGGACTTATCCTCCACCACCCTGGTGAAGGAAGACTTCTCCCCACTTGGTCAGTCTAGGTTGGCGAGGAGAGAAAGATGGAAGTGGTACTACAGGGCTGATAGCGGGCACTCTCTCAAAGAAGAATGCTACTAATATACTAGAATACCCAAAAGTCGTGCGGTGTCCTCTCTTACAGTCAAAGAGTTGTTTCCTCATGATCGGGATCATGCCCGAACACCAATAAAACACAGTCCCTTGTAAACACTCCATTGCCACTCTCATTTGGGTCTGAGTGGTGAGATGTAATGACAAAGATCCTTTCAAACAACAATGATGTAGACGAGGTAAAAATTGCTAAACACAAAAGTCCCTGAACCTCATTATTGGTTTCTTTTTACAAGATCTCCTTTTTATAAGGCTCCCCTCCTTTATGGAATTTCTTTAGGCCCAGGTCTAACTCCTCAAAATAGACTTGATTGCCGAGTAAACCTGTCCATTCATGATCGTTAAGAATATGTGAATGGGCATCCATGTGGAATAATATGAAAAAGGAACACTCTCTTTTCTTTGGAATTGAGAAGAGTATTCTCAGGAATAGGTTTATCACTTTTCCAGACCTGAGGGACTAAATTTATGGAAAAGGAACAACCGGTATGAGCTTAGTTTTCTCTTTTCATGCTCTGGACCTAAACATGAAAAAGATTCCAAGTGTACTTTATGTCTTTGTCATGCTCGTTAAACCCTAAAGAACAAAGCATCGAGTTCACTATTGTAAGCCCCATTTCTCGTAATCAAATGGATATTTCTAAGTGATCTTTCCTTCCTTCACACTCGTAAAAATTAGGTTATATGCTTCTTTTGAAGGGGTGTTGGGTAGGTGGTAATTTAACCTTTTTTCGGACCTTTCTGACTAAGTACAAAAAAGGTGCGCCTTACTTCTTCAGAAGCTAAGAGAGTTCTTATGTGGATTGTTCTATACTTTTCCGGCCTCAGGAGACTAAATTGTACCAAAAAGCACCCCCCTAGAGTCTTCTTCGGAGTTTTCAGACTCTCAAAATATGAAAACACCAACGAGCATGTACTAGTTTGACCTCGTAAAATCAACGAATCAATGAATTTATCAAGCATTATTTTCTCCCCTCTTCAAGCTTGTAAAAAATGAAGAGAGACCTAAGTTGACTTTCCTGGACTCGTTAAAATTTAACAGGAAAGATAAGGAAGAAGTACTCTCTTTGGGTTATAAATAGTGGCAGCATGTCATCCTTGAACATAGCACTCTCTGAATTTTCCAATACTCATGTTTCAGTTTACACTTTCAATTAAGCTATTACTTCGAGTTTCTTACTCCTCCACTTGTCCTTTCTACATGGGAAATTTGATCATGTCTCCTACATGACAGATAAGTCTAGTTGTCCTATATGCAAGTTAAAAGCTTCCTTGGGTCACCTCTATGTTGTGCTCACTGTTTAAGGATTTATCCCTTCATCTGATTATTATCCTGATTACATCATTATCCTATCTGAGTATTACTTGTTTCTACCTTCTCGTATCCAGTTCCTAGTCACTCTTGTGATCTGTTGGAGGATCCATTGCCTTCCTCATCATAGTATGGTTTCTCATCAGTACTTCTTGAAGACGAAGACCTAGAGATTTGACAATGGTACCTTAGGGTTCACTATCATTACTAGTGAATTCCTTTGCTTTAGTTTTCAGTTTCACTCATTGTCTAACATTCTGTTGAATCCTTTCCATGTTCGACTTCAACACATTTATTCACATGCTCAGGATTGTACTTGTTCCTTTGGATTTCGATGAAGACCTTAGGTTCACATCTATAACCTAAGTTGCGCAAGATTATGTTATGTTCATTTACACAGCTTTCATATTTTGAAGACTCATCATTGTATATTGTGGCTTTGATCCACCTTTGTAATATGCGTGGTCTTGTACCTGTATCACATGATGTAATCAAATATTGTAAAGGGGCCAGTGTTCCATTATATTGAACATGGCATCATCAGATACAATTTTGTATATGACATTGATATGTATTTGTTCCAGGTACTTTTTCTGTTGCCTAAGACACTTGAGTTCTCCAAGATTAAAAGATTGTAATGTATTTCAGACATCACTTCCCTTTGACCTCACACATTAGGGGGAATCTATTATCAACCAAAATGGCACTTCTCCATTCAAGTACTGGCATCCAATATGTCGAGACACAAAAGGATAGTTAGGATTGAAGTAATCCAAAACACTATAGATTTGCATGACCATTGATACATAAAATCCTGCCCAGCTTAATATATTCTCATTTGGATATTAGGGATACACACACGACTATTTGCATTGCAACCCGCGTGTCATACGCAACTATTTGCATTGCAACCTGCGTGTACCTTGAACACGCGACTTGACTTAAATCAAGGGGCGTGTCATACACGCATTTCCTATATACATACTCGCATGTACCTTGATTAAATGTTAAAAAATATAAATCACGATTAGTCGAGATCAGTTGAGCCTTAATCCATAACTATCTCAACTGTCTCAATCATCCTAACCTTTGAAACCACTATATTTCCTCATGTATAAATAGAGGCCTTTGGATGGGGCTAATCAATCATTCTTAGAAGAGAAAAGTTATGCTGGTGGTATGCCTTCAGACCTATTGGTGCAGCAGAACTCAGTGTCCTCGGTTTACAGAGGAGTCTTTGTTTCAGAAGCTGGGTTGTAATCTCACCATTCTTTGTTTATGAATAAAGAAATTTCTTCTTCCAATCTTTGTATTGTTGCATTCTTGTATGTGATGAATTATGAATTGTTTAAATATTTTATTATGAATATGTATATCATTAATCATTGACATATATATACAAGATATTGCTGGAAGAATTTTTCTTTTGCAGGTGAATTGGAGAATCCCTGGAAGCTTTGAAGGAGATCGAAAGAGGAGAAGACCAAGCTCTAATCAACCGTCATAAACCGGGTATTCTAAGCTTCCTTCCTATTCCTATTTTATTTTCTATATAATTTTATTGTCTGCAAATGTCTTATTAAGTTGGTAACCCCAGAGACCCTAGTTTACAAGGTTGCATTGTCCTGAACAACACACATAGCCAAAATATTCTAAGTGTTGGTATGCCTTGTGAAAGCTCATCGACAAGCAAAGTCACCCACAACATAGTTTCTTGGGAGAATCACCCATAAGGGAGATCATCGACACTATGAGGTCATTCAGGAAAAGTGTGGAAGCACAAGGGAACGCATCAAGGAGGGTCGCAGGGCACACGCCCATAGTGTCAAATCTTGGCAAGCTTGGTCACCTAAGAGTTCACTTGGAATCCTCTCAGATGTAAACGCTTTCCAAATACTAGCAGACTTGGGTGCTTAGGCAGAAGCACACTTGGAGAGCCCGATAGTGAAGCACATCAATATCATAGGAAGCGTCAGCAAGAAACGAAGTAGCGTGGGACAGGGTTCCAGGAGCTTTGCACTATAAGTGGACAACAAAACCTAGCATTCAACATGAGTTGGGGTCAACATGGTCCAAGAACCCATAACTCTGCAAAATCATGTATCGATAAATTATTCAGATTACTGTGAGAACGAAATGAAAGAGAATATATATATTCACATACAAAGATATATGGCAATAAAAATAGTGATACAATAAACTCAGATTCTATTAAATGAATGAAACAAAACAAACTATAAAACAAAAGTATCTAGAATGGTGGTAGTTGTATCTATGAGAAGAGATGTGGCGGCTACACTCACTTGGGGCAAGATGAATACAAAAGGAGGTCGAAGGGCCTTTTATCATAAATCCTTGGAGAGGAAGAAAACCCTAAACCTAACCCTAGGAGATGAATTTCCATAAAGTTATCGACCCCAAGGTGGTTATTTGAACAATCAACTTCTCGAGGTCATAATTTTCGCATACGATCTTCATTTGGGGTGCGCAATAGCCTGTTGGAAAGGTCAATCTGAAATTTACAACTTTAGATTGGGGCCAAATGCATTTCAATGGAAAATGTCTAGACCTATGAATTGACAAAAAACATCGTTTAGGGCCTCAAAACAACCCGAAAGTTTGTGACCCAAAACATTGTAGAAAATTACAAGAAAATTGCCAAAATGAAAAATTGTTTTGAGCTAGCAGAATAGGTGGGTGGCCACCTATAGCCATTTGTATCGATCCAACCCCATTAGGAAGAAATGGTATCCATTATGTTGAGTTCCCCCATCAAATGTAGAAACTTCTGCTGAACTTGAAACCTGGTGAGCCACTTCCCTTAGTGGAGGAGCTGCCATGCTTTAACAACTCGATATAGTTGGATCTTTTGCTGATGGGTGCCCTTAATCTATGTGTCCATGATCTGATCATTTGTTGCTTATTCCATGCAATTGGGATTAATCTCTACCGGTTTCAATTGTTCTTCCACCTTCGAGGTGTCCAACAGTGGTGCAAAATATGGCTGAAGGAGCTCCACATTGAATACTGGGTGTAGGACAAGGAATGGAGGAATGCTTAATTCAAAGGCATTGTCACCAAATTCCTCGGTGATGGTGTATGACCCATATTGAAGTGGATGAAGATTGCGATGGGGTCCTATTAGCCTCTCTTTCTACAAATGCAACCAAACCTTATCCCCAACCTGGAACTTATGTGGAACCTGATGCTAGTCATGTTGTTGCTTGTATTTAGTAATGGAATTTTCCAAAATGTCATGGACCTATTCACAGATGTGCTGGATACATTTAACAAACATAGTGTCCTTATCATCTTGAGCATGAGCATGGGAATATTCCTCTTATGTGGATGCAAGGGGTAGAGCTGCATCAATTGGGGCTAGTGGTTGGAAACCCAAGAACACCTGAAAAGGGCTGTGACCAATAGAGATAGGAATATCTCTTTTATAGCTATGTTGAACATAAGTAAGTTTCTCATCCCATGTGCAGGGATGTTTATAATTGTACATTCTCATAATATGCATAATCATCTGGTTGAATTCCTCTATTTGTCCATCATTCTAGGGGTGGAAGGCAGTTGATTTGGTGAGTTTGGTTTCCATCAATGACCATATACTAGACCAAAACATGCTTAGGAATCTATTGTCCCAATTTGAAATGATAGTCTATGGAAGCCCAAAATGAACCCAAACATGCTCAAAGAAGAGCTTAGCAGTGGCTTCGGTAGAGATGCTCTTCTTGAAAGCTATTAGAATTCCCATCTTAGAGAAGTGATCCACGACCACAAACACACAGTCATTACCATGCTTAGTTGAAGGTAGTCTAGACATGTAATCCATGGAGATGGATTTCCATGGCCCATTCAGAGTGGGAAGGGACGTGTACAACCCTTTCTTTTTACAAATGGTTCCGTGATGGCGCAAGAAGTGCAAGATATGATATATCGATGACATATTGTTGGAGTTTTGGCTTAAAAAATACTTCTGCAAGACTGCCACTATCTTCTTAGTTCCAAATTTACCTGCCACCTTACTGCAATGCACTTCCCAAATCATCTTCGCACACTCTCTTGAAGGAACAAAAAGATGGCCCAGGTGGTATTGCAATCCTTCCTAAAGATGAAATTTTAACACTGGTGTACCTGCACACAAGGATTGATATATGGGAGCGAACTCATGATCAATGTCATATAGTTGAGGCCACCCAAAGGTATCTTGGCTGCAAGAATTGAGCACCATGGTTAATGTTGCTACTAGTGGTCAACATAGGAAATCGATGACTTGATTGGTGTTTGTCATCTTATATTTAATGTTCAAGTGGAACATCTTCAAGTAAGTGAACCACTTTGTTGAATATTGCAACTTCAAAGGATATTCTAAATGTATTTTATTGATGTAACCCATGGGACATGTTATTATTCCTCCATTGGGATGTTACTATTGTATTTGGTCATCATAGAGTCATGAGGTAAAGCCTCCATTGTAAGTTAGGTCAATAGTACCCTAATGAATATAATATAATATTGTATTGAGTCTTCCTAAGTGAATTCGGCCCATTCAGTTAAGTGGGGCCGACTTGTTAGGTTAAAAGTCAAGTGACAAAAAGAGTATAAATAGAGGATTGTGTTCCTCATTTGAACACACACACTCACTTATGTATAGTTCATAGGAGAGAGAGATATATATATCTACTGGAATGAGGCACACTTTTTTGGGTTCTTGTCTTGTACTTTTCATACATCTTATACAGAGGAAGTTTTGATGGGTTTTCTTCCCCATGAGGACTTCCCAGGATAAATCTTTGTGTTCTTTTGTGTGGTTGTACTTGTCTATTTTTCAGTGATCCTTTTACATATGGTTATGATCTTATAATTTTAAATGTTATCAGGTATGGTATAACCTTTAAAAACTTAACATGGTATCATAACTAACCTGAAATAATTCTTTGTGTAGCCAAAACACTACTACAACTACACCTATTGAAGATTAGGGTTTCATGCTTGAAACCCTAGAAGACTAAATCTAGTCATGTTGGGACTTTCACTATATCTAAATATTGGAGAAGGATCAGGAGTCAAAAATTTTACAGGAAAAATATGACATCTCATTGTACCCTGTTTAAAATTTTCATCCTCATATTCTCTATAATATAGGAAATATGATTCCTCTAACACAGGGTTCGAACATCTCCCAGGATACAACCTTAAACATGTGACCTAGGGAGAATTGCTATATCTCGGGCTAATAAGGTCCAAATGAAATTTCACAAGATTTTTCAGATAGGGAATGGATTTTAGTTTATGTGGTAAAATTTTCAGACCCCTAAGGTGAAACAACTACATGTGTAAGTCCGTACAATTTCGATATGTTGAACAGTCCTGAAATAAGTCACATTGCAAAAATTCGTATAAGTCCTAATTGCTGAAACCAATTCTGCTCTAAACCATGGGGTTGGAAAGAAGATGAAATAGGATACCTCAGTATGAAGTTTCAGACTCATAGGAGCAGGAATTTTGGAGATGCATTAGAAACAAGATTGAGAAATTCTGGAGAAGAAATTGAAGAAAAATAGGGCATCAGATATTTTGTAGTTTTGATCACAGTTTTAGGGAAATGAGTATGCTGCTCAGTTCGAATTGAGGAGGTGCATATTTATATACAATCATATTTGAAATATAACTAAGTTTAAAAATTAGGGTTTCTCTGTAAAACCCTAGGTCTACCAGAAGCAACATTCTAGAAAAGCTTTTAAGCAAGCATCAGATTGAAGCAATCTCATTGGTCAAAGAAGAAGCTGAAGATCCAAAAGGAGATGAAGATAAAGCACAAGAAAGAATAAATCAAACAAACAAATATAAGTATTTGAACTGTCTTTCCTATATATGTTGTGTATTATGCATGATAGAATGTTTGCACTAATGACAATATACGACTAATATGCATGTTATGGGAAAGTAGCCCATGGTGTTATACAACACTCCATTGCTACTTGTCTAGAATGAAACCTCTTTGATGACATATTGGATTAGTGCACAATCTAAATGATGTTATGGTGGATATGGAAGGCATCTAGAAAATTTTCGTGATATATGGATGAATGTTGTATTGGCTAAAATAGTTGCATGATGCATACAATTTTTTCATTATGCATATGTCCTATGAAATGTTTCTAACCATGAAATTAGCTTGTAGGAAAGGTAGTGTACACCCGCCTACAAGAAAATGAGGATGAGACTTGTTCCAAAGAACAAGTGATGAAAATTCAAGATTTACTCCAAGAAACATACATGAATATGAACCTGAAGCTCCAAGGGTTAGAGACACGGTGACGAAAGAAAGAGCTTCCGAAGGATATAAGAGAGCAGTAGATCCACCTCGAGAGATGAAGACCGTATTGGGAACGAGAAATGATTCAAGATGAAGAAAATAATGGAGGGAATTCCAAACTAAAGTAGGAGGCCTCAGATACACTCTATTTATGTGGAACAGTTGAGTGACATCATTGATGTAGACACTTCCATCTATGGAAGAAGCTATGATCAAAGAGTAACAGTTGATCATGGGGAATGATTTCTAGGATATGGTTCCAAGACCTGAAGGGAATTCCATAGTGTCTTCCATATGGATCTACAAGAACCAGTATACAAAGAAAGGTTCATGGTTTGTCTCAGAAAGAATAGACTATGGCATGACATACTCTATTGGCTAGATACAATTCTCCAGTAAAGTAGAAGTATATATCAAGCAAAGAACCACCTATGTTACATAAGGAGTTTGAAGATCACCTAGAGTGATAAATGTATTAAACTTCGCTACAGGTTGGATATGGAAACCTATAGAAGATAACAAGCTCATAGATGGGTGCAAGATGAAATTTTTGGCAAAGTTCAAAATCAAGGGATCTTGGTATCTAGTAACCTGAGATATATACATAGAAGATCAGTAGAGAGGATGCTACCTGTCACTCTAGTACAGAATGTAGATGGAGGATGATGCTCCGCCTTAGGGGGAGTGACTACAAAATATATCCAAGTTCGACATGGTATGACAGGATGGACAACTTCTTAATGGACTAAGGCTTTACCAAGAGTAAAGTGGGTTCCAACCTTCAATGTTGAATGAGGAAGACTAGGATATGTCAATGACCTGACATGATGAACTCATGGTAGAAGAAATGATGGAAGAATACTAGTCATGTTTGGGATATAGTACCCAAACCATAAAGCAAGAGTGTGGTATCTTCTAAGTGGCTTTGCAAGATAAAACATGCTACTAATGGAAGTAAGGAAATATTTGTGGCTAGAGGATTCTCTCAGAAAGAGGGAATTGATTATGAAGAGATATTTGCTCCAGTAGCAAGGTAAACTTCTATCAGAACCATCATGGCACTCGCTTCCATGATGAAGTTGGATCTACACCAGATGTATGTAAATACAAACTTACTTAATGGTATGATTGGGGAAGAGGTTTACATCAAACATCCAAAAGTATTTGAAGTTGAAGACAGAGTGACTTATGTATGCAAGTTGAAGATGTTTATGTATGGACTAAAGAAATCTCCTAGAGCTTGGTATGGAATAATATATAGCTTCTTAACAAGCTTGGGCTTTACCAAAAGTAAAGTTGATACTAACCTTTACCACAAGGTTATGGATGATGAGCCTGTCATACTATTGTTGTATGTGGATGATCTATTTCTGACAAGAAATGAGAAACATATGACAGAAAGAAAGAAGAAGCTAGCTGGAGAATTCAAGATGAAATATCTTGGATTGATGCATTATTTCCTAGGGCTGGAAGTGTGGCAGAGCCCTCAAGAAATCCTTTTGAATCAGGGAAAGTATGCAGTAGAAATGTTTAAAACATTTGATATGTTGGATTGTAAAGTCATGGCCACACCCATGGACACCAACCTGAAGTTGTTGTCTGACGAGACATCAGAGTTAGTGGATATGACTCGGTAAAGACATATTATTGGGTCATTAATGTATCTAACGAACAAAAGGGAAGATATATGCTTTGTTGTGAACACCTTGATTTAGTATCTAGTTAAACCTAGATGGGTTCATTGGATAGCTACAAAGCATGTGATGAGGTACCTAAAGGGTATGATAGAATTTGGACTATACTATGATATAGATCATGACTATAGATTGAATGGATATGTAGGAAGTGGCGCAAATAGAAAGAGCACCTTAGGTGGATTTTATTATCTAGGATCCGCCATGATCTCATGGTTTAGTAAGAAACACTCCATTGTTTCTCTCAGTACAGCTGAAGCAGAGTACATAGCAACTTGCTCCACTAGTTGTGAAGCGATATGGCTTCGAAAACTGATGTCAGGAATATTTGACATGGATTTGGACACCACAATGATTATTTGTGACAACCAAAGTTGTATAAAAATGACAAATAATCTGGTGTTCCATGATAAATCAAAGCACATAGAAATACGATACTTTTATATAGGGGATATATTACAAAATGAATCTATAAATCTCCAGTATGTGAGTATTGATGAGAAAGTTGTTGATGTGTTGACCAAGCTTCCATGACAAGCTTGGTGTACTTAGAATAGACTTTCCTCGCAAGTAGGAATAATGATGATACTACATACTTTCCTCACAAGGAGGAAAAATGATGATGATATATACTCTCTTCGTAAAGGAAGAACAAGTCAAATATATGGACCCTTCTCGGAAAGGAGAAACAGGTCGAAGATATAGACTCTCTTCGGAAAGGAAGAACAAGTCAAATATATGGTCCCTCTTTGGAAAGGAGGAATAAGTCGAAGATATGCATCAATGCATATGGAAGGGTACACCTATAATTGGTACTTATGGTGGAAGAGAGATAATTTTACCTACACCTGAAACTTGTTCAAAAATGATTTTTTTAATAGGTTTCAAGGAATCAAAGAAGATGAATTTTTCAGTAAACTTACCAGACTACAACAAATCGAAAACGTTGAGGAATTCACACATCAATGGGAATCCTTATTGACATGAGTATTTGGGTTGTCTGACAAGAAAAGACTCGAAACCTATTTAGGAGGTCTTAAACCACACCTCCAAAAAGAGTTAAAGCTACATGACATACCTAACGTAGAAGTAGCAAGACGTAAAACAAAAGATGTAGAATGCAAATTGGAAGGAATAAAAACAAAAGACGATAGCCATTATCGACAAGAAAAGGAGACACAATGTAGGTACTGTGCAGATACTTGGTCTCCCGGCCATCAATGCCACAAAACTCAATCATACGCCTACGAAATGGAAAATAGATCAAAGTCATCTAACGGTTACTCTGATAATAAAAAAGAAAAATAAGAAAAACATATGTCATCGATTGGGTGATGATTGGAACCCTGGTCACAAATGTAGGAACAATGAGACAATACAGTGCAAAATCATCAATGGAAAGGAAGTGCAAGTCTCTGCACAAGAGACCTCGTCCGATTCTAATATTGACACCGAGTCAGAATGAAGAACGACACTAGGAAAATACTTAAGCTTTGAGGACAAAGCTTCCTTAAAGGGAGTGGAAATGTAATGAATATAAAATAAATTATTAAATAGATTAGTTAAATATATGAAAGGGTGTAACCCTTCACGCTCAAGCCTATAAAGGAGAGATTATTGTACATTTTAGCCATCATCCAATATATTATTATCATTCATATTTCATTATAAAATGATAGTCAGATTCGACTAACGGACAACCGGATTCGGTTGCTCCAGAATCTCCTCAGAAAGGAAGAACAGGTTGAAGATATGAACCCTCCTCAGACAAAGGGGGAGCAAGTTGATAATATGGATCCTCCCCGAAAATGGGGAGTGATGATGAGACTGACATCGATGATGGGATGATAGTGATGCTCCAACATGAAAGAGGTCAAGTGTGCCTGAAGGTGTCCTGAAGATGATGACAAGGTCCGAAATTCACTTGTGGAAGATAGTATACTCTCTTGAGGATGGAAGGTATAACAATCTGTTCATGAGAGTGGTCCTTACTAGCTAAAGATGGCCCTGTAGATGTTACTCTCACATGGAGAGTACCCACATTCATTTTTGGATACCGTAGAATAACACTCGCTCAAGAGTGGTCCTAATCTCAGTGGTAAGGATTCTCTACGATGAGTCCTCATGGACGACAGGACCGACATTTGTATGCAGTCAAGATCTTATTTGCAGACATTACTCTTATATGGAGAGTATACCTACATTTATATGTAGATGCCATAGAATAAAACTCGCTTGGGAGTGGTCCTAACCTTAGTGGTATGGATTTTCTATGATGAGTCCTCACAAACGTCGTAGTATAACACTCACTTGGGAGTGGTCCTAAAGTCAGTGGTAAGGATGTTCTACGAGGAGGGCCGACATTTTGTATGCAGTCAATATCTGGTCTGCAGACAATACTCTTGCATGGAAGAGTATTCCTACACGTATGTGTAGATACCATAGTATAACACTCACTCATAAGTGTTCCTAATCTTAGTGGTAAGGATGGTCTACGATGAGTCCTTACAGACGACAAGGCCTGTATCTAGGTGTAGTTGAGATCTACATTCAGTTGTAGATGATTCAACTGGTCGATACTATGGACCAGGATGATGGAGGATTCCATCATCCTTGGGAATATGTCCTAAAGTGATAGGGATTAATCATTCCACAAAGAGATCATCTGTACTGCAGGTAGTGTGGTGGAAAAGGATCAAGAAGGATTGAAGTGCTGCTGCAAAGGATCGAAAGGAGTGTTGCTGCAAAGGATCAAAAGCATCAAAGTGTTGCTGTAAACGACCAAGAAGATTGAATTGATGCTACAAAGGATGGAGAATATCGAAGTGTTGCTGAAAAGTATCGAGAAGATCGAAGTGTTGCTGCAAAGGATCGAGAAGATCGAAGTGCTGCTGTAAAGGATCAAGAAGATCGAAGTGTTGCTGCAAAGGATCGATAAGATAGAAGTGTTGCTACAAAGGATCGAGAAGATCAAAGTGCTTTTTCAAAGGATCGATAAGATTGAAGTGTCTCTGCAAAGGATCAAGTGATGGAGTGCTGCAAAAGATAAATATTCAATGTTGTAGAAGATAATGCTCCAGTACTGAAGACATTGAAGAGTAACTATCCCAGTTACTGATGATTGTTGAAAACTTCCTATGATGTATAGATGCGTCACCTTGATGATGTTGCAAATGCTCTCTCTCTCGTTACTCCTATTGTCTATGGTGATGTTATCAGTAGAATAACCTTCTCATTAAGGGGGAGTGTTGAATTGTAACTTCAAAGGATATTCTAAATATATTTTACTGATATAACCCAAGGGAGATGTTTTTATTCCTCCATGGAGATGTTACTATTGTATTTGGTCATCATAGAGTCATGAGGTAAATCCTCCATTGTAAGTCGGTTCAAATTTACCCTAATGAATATAATATAATATTGTATTGATTCTTCCTAAGTGAATTCAACCCAGTCAGTTAAGTGGGTTCGACTTGTTAGGTTAAAATTCAAGTGACAAAAAGAGTATAAATAGAGGATTTGTGTTCCTCATTTGAACACACACACACACTCATTTGTGTATAGCACATAAGATATATATATGCTGGAAGGAGGCACACATGTTTGGGGTCTTGTCTTGTACTTTTGATACATCTTATATAGAGGAATTTTTGCTAGTTTTTCTTCCCCATGAGGGTTTCCTAAGATAAATATTTATGTTCTTTTGTGTGGTTGTACTTGTCTATCCTTAAGTGATCCTTTTGCATATGGTTATGATGTTATAATGCTAAATGTTATCAAATCTGGTATAACCATTAAAAACTTAACACACTTCTGGTGGTGGTCATTCTGTAACTTTCTTTGGGTTTGCATGAACTGCAAGGGCTTGTGATCATTGTGGATGACTATTTCTTTTCTCGGGATGTAATGCTTCCATTAGCAGTAGTCTTGGACAATGGAGTAAATTTACTTGTCATAGGTGGGGTACTTGCGGATTGTATCTGAAAGTGTCTCACTGTGATATGCCACTTGATGGCCATGATGAGTGAGGACCACACCAATAGTGTAGTCCAAAGCATTTGTCTTGATCTCAAAGGGTTGTTGCAGACCTGGTAAGGTAAGTATCAGCGCTGAACACTAGCATTGCTTTAGATCCTCAAATGCCTATTGTTATGGCTTGGACCAGATGAACTTAGCCTTAGATCCACCTTTGGTCACTTGGCTAATGGACCAAGCAATATTAGAGAATCCCAACACAAATTTGCGATAGATGTTTACAAGGCCTAGGAAGTTGAAAAACTCTATGATAGTTGTTGGGGTCGGTCAATTGCAAATGGCTTGGATCTTGTCTAGATATACTTGAACACCATATTCATCCACAATATATTCTAGATATTGAACCATTTCCATGCCAAATGAACAATTCTCTATATTGGCATATAACTTGTGTTGTTGTAGGTTGCTAAGGACCTGGTGGATATGCTGCAAATGTTATGGACATGTTCTACTATAGATGAGGATATTATCTAGATATACTACCACAAAGGAATTGGTGAATGGTAGTAGAATGCCATCCATCATACTCATGAAGATTGTTGGAGAATTAGTCAAACCGAAAGGCATAACCAACCACTCCAAAAGGCCTTCCTAAAATTTGAAGGCATTCTTCTAGACATATGTCTACACAATTGGCACTTGATGATAGCCAGAATTCGGGTCAATCTTCCTGACATACTTGCCCCCCTTAAGCTAGTCGAGAAGGTCGTTGACCCAGAGAGTGGGATATTTATTATGGATTATTATATTGTTTAGAACTTGGTAGTTAATACAAGTTTCCATGTCCCATCTTTCTTTTGTACCAACACAATTAGGCTCCCACAAGGTGAGGAGTTGGGTAAAATGTGCCCCTTTTGGATTAAATCTTGAATTTGGAGTTTGATTGCTTCATTCTCCACGAGGGAATGTCTGTATACTGGACCATTAGGTAAAGGCGCATTGGGGATCAAATCAATGGAATGTTTGACCTAATAATGTACTAGAAACCCAGCATGTTTTGGTGAAGATGTCTTTGTATGCTTCAAGGATATTTTCCACCTGTTTCTGCTACATAAAGGGTTTTTATGTGGAGGAGGTGGATGTTGCTGTGATATTTCATTCACCCTCAAAATGCACAATGAAGAGTATGAATTTCCTTTCCTGGGATATTACCTTCATCCACTACTTAGTTGTGATGAGAGACACTGCAGTAGCAGAAAGTGTCTCTAGTATTTTGCAGAGTTTATTTCCCAAAGTAATAATGACACTACGATGTCTAGACTCATACAAAACATTACATTTCTACATATATGGTTTTCCTAAAAGAACATCACAAAATTCAAGTGGGAAAACATCACACATTACCTCATCATTTAAGGGCTTGATGCTGTAGGAGAGGAGGCACTGTTGACTGGCATGGATGTCTCATTAATGGTTTAGCCAACCAATGTTGTAGGGTTGGGGATGTGGAACCGTTGGAAGTTCCAATCTTTTGATGACCTCGACCGGGATGAGTTTCTTTTGACTACCATTGTCAACAATAAAATGTAGTGGATTCCCCTACACCCACAGTTGCAAATGTAAGAGTCCCTCCCCTTCCTTTGGCTCCTTTGACTATTTTGGTTGGATATTTATGGTTGCAATGGTGGCACTAGATTCTGTGTTAGTGATATGCTTACCCCTTTATTTATTTGCATCAGTGTCTGAGTCAGATTCTGGATCTAGGATTTTTTTCTCGGCCAACAATTATTGTTTTGAGCGGCATTCTTTAGTATTGTTCCAGGGATTTTTGTGGAATCTGTAGCACTTTCCAGTGTCCTTCTTCGATTTACCATTACCCTTATTTTCCTGTGGCTTAGACTAGTTTTTGGGACTTTGGCCATCCTTACTTTGTCCTTTGGGTTGTGACTTATGGTCACTTTTTACCTACTTCTACTGCTGATTTACAAACCCAAAATATCGCTTATTCTTTTGCTTAAACTTTTGCTCGATATTGATGGCATATCAGTAAGATTCTCCTAGTGAGGATATGTCCAGGAAATCCATCTCCGACTAAATGCACCTATACAGGACACTGTGGTACTTTAGAAACATGTGTCGTTTAGAGTCTCTAATACCCATCTTTGAGTGTAGGATATGGAATATATTGGTATACTCCGACACCATTTGGTCTCTTTCCTGGTGCAATGTCATCCACCGAGTGTATTGGTCATCAGAGTTTATGACATGGTAGAATTCCTCTTTGACGACATAGAAAAAAGATCCCAAGTGGGTTATGTATTCAATATCTCATATTCATCCCTCACATGCCTCTCACAGTACCCATCCCACCAGTATTTGATATGGGGGAGGTACTTAAAGAGCACGAAGGTGATATTTTCACTGTCGAAAAAATTTTGAACAGAGAAGTAACCCTCTAATAGACTCAACCATTTTTCCAAAGCATCTTCATCTATATTTCCTTCAAGTAATGGGATTTCAAAGTTAACTTGTACCTTGAAGGGAGTCACACCCCCTGAAATGGTTGCTCGTTGAATGTGCATCTTCCACTTTCAGAATTCTTCGAAGGATCTACATGAAGTTATCCATGATCGCGTTCCTCTGTCACATGATGGCTTCATCGAGCAACTATTTAATAAGATCTCATGCTCTATCATCTCTCTTTTCTTCTCCTACCATGTGAGGCTGCTTGGGAGAATGATAGGTATTTTCCCCAAACTTAACTAGTTCAAGACCCAACTCTCAATATTCGGATCTCATCGAGGACATGCACTGAGAAAACACAAGAGAAAAAATATCTGATACCGTTGATCCATATTTATGTGAGAACGAAATGAAATAACATATATATATTCACATACACAGATATATGGTAATAAACACAGTGATACAGTAAACTCAGATTCTATTAAATGAAATAAACAGAACAATCTGTAAAACAAAAGAAGCTAGAATGGTGGTAGTTGTATCTCTAAGAAGAGATGTGGCAGCTACACTCACTCGTGACAAGATGTATACAAAAGGAGGTCGAAGGGCCTTTTATCATAAATCCTTGGAGAGGCAGAAAACCCCTAAAACTAACCCTAGGAGATGAATCGTCATAAACTTTGCAGCCCCAAGGTGGTTAGTTCAATAGTCAACTTCTCGAGGTGATAACTTTTGCACACAATCTCGGTTTGGCGCGCTCGATAACCCATTGGAAATTTCTATCCGTCATTACAAATTTCAACTAGGACTAAAGGGATGTCGTTGGCAACCAATTAGCCACCCAAGTCACCAAAAAATGTCATTGAAGGCCTCAAAATGGCCCCAAAAGTTTGGGACCCAAAAAACCATAGAAAATTACAAGAAAATTGCCAAAATGAAAAACTATTTTGAGCTAGTGGAATAGGTGCGTTGGCACCTATACCCATATGGATCGACAACACACAACAGAGTGGGGGTTTTGGCAATACAAAGGTGAAAGTAGAACATGTGAGGGTGTTGGTTGGTGACTTAGGGAAAACATCCACGTTGGCTCAAGAGGAGGGTTGGCGTGCGCTCGAAGAAAGGATGTGCCGATTCTTGGGTCACACCCACCCACATAGATGCAAGGAAAATTTTAGGGGTGAAATTTAGCCCATCGGGTATTTTTCAATTTTTTTTCAAAAAAAAAGATTCGTCAATTTGAATTTTTGGAAGCCTTGTTTCGCCCAATTTTGATGCAGTAAAATATTTCCACTCTAAAAATCACCAAATTATAATATAAACTATATAAAATCCTTAAAATTTGAAATATTTTTAGAAAAATATCGTCAAATATTTATAGTGACATTTTAAAAATTGGTAAGATTCGTCAAGGTTTATACACTTTTAAATAAGTATAGATACTCAAAATTTTCCCTGTCCATGGAATCATTGAGATTTCCATCAATTGCTTGAATCTTGCACTTGTGATGACAGAGAATAATTACTAACATAGGGTTGGACTGGTGTACATGTTCAAGGGCCTACTGAATGAGGTCGAGAATATAATAATGGTGTTGTGCACCATTGGTCCTATCCTCTTTCATAGAACGCACAACATTTAGGTAAGTTTAGGAACCCCCATTTCCAAAGAGTGGTTGTTAGCCCCACCTCAATATCGCTTGGAAACTTCATCGAGATTGAGCCATAAGGACGATGACAATGTTGTGGGGTATTGGACTAGATTGGAACCGAGTCACAGTTTTGGGATTTGACAGAGATGTTTTTGGATGGGAATAAGAGATGCAATAACATTTCCTCCGACTCTGTAAATGCCTCAAATGTCTACCAGGGTAAGCATTATCCCCAGGGATTCCAAATGTCACTCAGGGATCCCGATTTGAAAAACGGACTTGGAATGCTCTAAATTATCAACCCGATGAAAAAAAATTGAATTTTATTTGATGGCAATTATTTTTAATTTACATAGTTTAAAATTAATTAAGTTATACATATATAAATATCAAAAAATTAATTAACTTTGTTGCTTGTCATAAATTCATTCCTGTGGTTGAAGTAGAAAAGGGTTAGCTTTAGTTATTATGAGTAAGATATAATATTTGTTCTTTGAGGGTTTAAAAAAGAAAAAAAAATTAAAATTTGAATATTTTAAAATAAATCAAATTAAAATTTGAATATTTTAATTTTTTAAATTAAAATTTGAAAGTTTGAATTATTAAATTTTAAATCATTAAATAAATTATTATTAGCAATAAAAAAATTTAAGTTTGAGGATAATATCCATCAATGTTTTTAATATGCTATTAATATGGATGTATTAGTTATGAGACTTTTGAATTTTGTTAAAATGGCTGCTTTGCTAGCTAATGGTGTGACAAACCTTCTCGACATGACTCACTTTTGTCGTCGCCGAAGGCTTATGCAACACTTCCTGGAGACTGCCTGAGGGCGTAGCCAACTCAGGTGCCTACCTACAGAATACACCTATTACCTATATATATTACTTAGCTCTTATGTTATATTTATTGTCATTTTAAGTGCACTTTAACTTATCTATCACTTAATAAATTATTCACTTCAACATAAACGCAACAATAACAGGTATACATAAGAGACAAACACATGTAGGGGCGACTTCCTCAACAAAGCATGCCACAAGTATTTTTATTAAAGAATATTATAAGAGATACAACATTGGAGTTTCCCAAACTAAGTAGAGCTCCTGCGAAGGCTTGACAAGCTCAACGCAGTATTTACAAGAAGAAAAAACAAAACTCCAAGTCTTCTTCCCAACAAAGCAATTCCTACTACTACGAACTGCAAACGATTCCTATAGAGTTCACTCCCATAGAATTTTGCTTCCGTACTTGATTCTTCTTGATGCTTTTTTCGTTATGCTTCCATCGTTGATATAGCCTTCTATGTGGGCGGGTTTGACCCAAGAGTTGGCACACCCTTGCTTCGAGCACACGCCAACCATCATCTTGATCCAACACCAATTTTTTCCACAAGTCACCAACCAACGCCCTCACATGTGCTACTTACACCGTTGGATTTCTAAAACACCCACTCCGTCATGGGTTTCTAATGCATGCTTTCGTAAAGTTGTGGGATGTTGGACCATGTTGAACCCAACTCACGCTGGATGCCACATTGTGTTGTCCACTTAGTGCACGAAGATCCCTTAACCCTGTCCCATACTACTTCGTTTCTTGTCGACGCTTGCTATGTTGTCGATGTGATTCACTACCATGTTCTCCAAGTGTGCTTCTACCTGAGCGCCCAAGTCTGTTAGGTGTTGGGGAGCGTCCATATATGAGAGGCTTCCAAGTGAAGTCTTAGGTGACCGAGATTTCCAAGATCCTCCATTGTGGGTCTACACCCCTCCTTGATGCATGCTCTTGTTCTTTTGTACTTTCGTCGAATAACCCCACCATGCTGGTGAGCTCCCTGGTGGGTTATGCACCCAAGAAACCATGTCGTGGGTGACTTCTCTTACCAACAGAATTCCACAAGGAAAAAAAAACACTTAGAATATTTTGGCTAAGTGTCCTGCCTTCTCATGAACCTCATGAGCCCCAAGCCATGCTACTTGGGAATGTGGGGTGTGGCAAGGTGTGGACAGCACCAGGTTCATTACATCCTCCCCCACTTGAACTTGTTGTCATCTTGGCAATGTCTCCAAATGACCAATCCATCTGGAAGCCTGTCACAATCATTGCTGCTATGATCACTATGCTTTAATCCTCTTAGTTGATTTGCATCTATCATCGCAACCGTTGAGATTTCAAACAAGCTGTTGCAGTTAAATATTCTTCCCACCTACTAAGTAACCTATACTCCATAAGTTCCTTCATGCCTCCACTCATTGTACACCTGATGAGATAGATTAGTTGGGTATCTAATCCAACTGTAGCGCCTAACACCATGAGATGAATTCATCTACAACCATCTTTCCCCTATTCGTTTCAGTGTCCTCAATCCAACTACATTAGACAAAGTTCTCTTTTCCTCATTTTTTCGAGTTTCCTACTCACACCCTCAACATATCTTTCATCATTTTTCGGCTGATTTTGTTTAAGGATACCTTGCTAAGGCACATATGGCCCCATTGTCGACACCATGGGAAATGAGCCAATATGTGGCTCTTTCATACTAGGAAAAGTGGTGAGTGGTTCCAGTGGCCACCACCCCGAACGTACTCAAAACCATCTTTGCACAAATACTTCATCACTACTTCTTCTTCCACAAAGCTGCAACCAATATTTTCCAACCGAGCCTGCGTTAATTCAGATTCCACAATTCTGAATGCCAATATGTCACATTTGTTGCTTTATCACAACACATTTGTGAACTTTCCAATGACACCAACTTTTTCCTTGCTTGTTGTTTTGTTTTCCTAGATATTTTCTCCGCACCTTTTCTCATCCCTTTGAATAGTGATACTTTCTTGTTTCTGCAATCCCCTTGGTGCCTGCAAACCATCTAAGGCCACCAGCTTTTCTTGCTAATCCTTCCTTTGAAGGATGATTAAATATTCCTCAACCTCCTTTGTTTTCCCTTCGTTTGTTATCTCCGATAAGAAATGCTTACTTTCTAAGTAAGGTAGGACTGCCTCCACTTGATTTGGATGACATCCCACTTATCTCAACTTTTCTTGCAACAATTGAGGTTCTAGGATACCAATATCGTGGATGTATAAATCCACAATTTCTGTTGCATCACATGATAAAAATATTTACCTTCTCCATCAATTGGGATCGGGCTTGTGTTTCATTCTGCATACTCAACCTCATCCATAACCTGCTATTTGCATGTTTGGTTTGACACATGCTCGTCTTGTCCCACATTAAAAATTTCCTTGACTTGTTTGAACGTACCATCATCTTGGTTGCTAGACGACTTCTTGGACGTGCTTCCATTGATGACTTTTGAAGACTATGTTGGTGCAAGCGATGACTTGTCACCATGATGTTGCAAAACGTATATCGTAATGCACAACAACTCAACCTTCCTTTGGATAAAGTCTACTCTCCCTTCTAACGAAGCCAACCTATATGTCAATGGATGACCACCTTTATTCGGTGTTCTTGCCTTGTTTTTCTTTGTCGATATCTGTCCCTGCCACACGATGTCTTGAGGAAAGTATGCGAATGGGATAGAAGTCTTAAGTAACTATATTGAGGACATCCATGGCCTACATCACAACTTTCTCTTTGGCATCATCATCAAGATCCATGCTTCGGACTCACCTAAGAACACCAAACGACTTGCATGAGGAATTGACATGGCATGGGATAACCATATGAAATATTGGCCCAAGATCACCAAGTGATCATCTTACGGGACAACTTCCAAGTCCATCTTGTCATGACACCTTCCAAATCTAACTGGTGTTGCGCAATCCTTTCTCGTCGCTGACTTCACACCTAAGTTTGTTCCTTTGAACTTGTCTTAACTGAACTTAATCACACTATGAAGTACTATCGTATCCTTGTTTCTTACCAAACAATGAGTAGCACCATTTTCCACCAACACCGAGACTTTTAAGGCACTAAACCGTTGTTTCCACAAAACTAAACACTTATTGATTTTCTTGTGAACCTACATCTTGACTCCCCATCATACCTCTAAGGCATGACCGTACTACATTCATAGATAAATAAATATCATATAAAGTTGGTGGTGCATCCACCACTCTCATGGTTTCCAGCCGCATTATCGATCCCCTTTGCGCAACTACTACCCTCAAAGGAAAATTATTGGCATAGTGGTTCTCCTGACAAATTTAATAGGAAATGCGTGAATTCTTCCATAGCTTTGGTTTATTTTGAGTTGTCTCTCCTTGAGTGTCTTGCGACTCCACCCTTGTTGTCCTCCAAGTTTATGCCTGGTCCAAAGTCTCCTGCAATTGTTGTACTTCTTTTCTTCCCTATAGAACCAATTCCTAAAACACCTTGTTCGTTTTGCACTTGATCTTTTCCCAACATTCCTTTTTGGCTTTCAATAGAGTCTCCTGCAACTTCCCCACATCCTCCACTCCTGGTTGAGCTTCTTGCAAAGCTCCAAATTTAGGTTTCATGGAGATGTCCATTTTTCGGTCCAATGAAGTTTCAACCTTCTAAGGTTCACTTCGCTTGGGATCCAACCCGATCCAACCATACCGTTAACTTATTTGGGTTGGTGCTCTTCTAGGGAACACTTATGTGCTTCCACAACAATATTCTGCACTTCTGGTGTCTACCAATGAGCTCCCAACTGAACCCTTTTTCCCAAGTGTTCTGCCTCTGTCTACCATCTATCAACTCCAGGGAACCCTACTAGGTGGCTTTCCAAGCCTACCCAAAGATAACCTTTTGTCTTGATCTGTGATTCTTTCTAACTTTCCAAAACCCTCCCGATGCTTTTGCCAAGCACCACCACAAAGTTTAGCTTCATTTGTTGTTGTGTTTCTCCAGCCAAGCAGTGCCAAGACCTTCCACAAGCTTCAACTGTCTAACCCACTAAATGACCTATTCAACAACCTGCTTCACATCTTCAACTGAACCAAGCTTCTGTGGGATTCAATTTGTTGAGCTCCTTCAGCCTTCAACGAACTTCAATCCTTTGTTTGCAGCTTCTACCAGTCGTCAACCAAGAAACACCATGCCATGTAGCTTAGCCTCCCACTTGTGGGTGTGCCCAGGTTGAACCCCGACCTTTTGACTTAGCTGTAGTGCTTCCAAGATATTCCCTAGCCAAGGAAATGAAAATTTCCAAGTCCAACTTTTGTCGCCCAGAAGTCTACAAAAAATGAGCTTTGATACCATCTGTCACAAGCCTTTCCAACATGACTCACTTTTGTCATTATTGAAGGCCTATGCGACACTTCTTAGAGACTACTCAAGGGTGTGTCCAACTCGGGTTCCTGCTAGTAGAAGACACCTCTTACCTACAGAACTTGACTTAACTCTTATGTTTCAATTATTGTCAAGTTAAGTGCACTTTAACTTGTCTATCACTTAGCCAATTATTCACATCAACATAAATGCAACATTAACAAGTATACACAAGAGACAAACACATGTAGGAGTTGCTTCCCCAACAAACAAAGCCACTAGTATTTTCATCAAAGAAGATTACAAGCGACACAACAATGGAGTTTCCCAAACCAATTAGAGCTCCTATGAATTCCCAACAAGCTCAACGTAGTATTTACAAGAAGAAACACCAAAACCACAAGTCTGCCTAGTTGAGCAAGGACTGCCACTGCGACCTACCAGCTTCCTGCGAATGCCTACAGAGTTCATTACCCCAACATTGATCTCCTTCTCCTTGAGCAACTTTCATTTTCTTCCACACTTGATTCTTCTTGATGATTTTTTCTTTGGCCTTCCATCATTTATATATCCTTCTATGTAATGATGTGAACCCCATGCTCTTCTTCAACCTCCATTGTCTAACTATTGGAAATTTTATTCTTGAATGGTGGGGATTAAAAGGGGACATTGTCACAACCCTACAACACCTTTGTCACTTTGGTGACTAGTCGAGGCATGTGGCACTTCCCAGGAATGCCTTGAGGGCGGGGCTAGCTCAAGTGTTCACCAGAAGACTATGCCTAAACCATAAAAAACAAACTCTACCTAAAACTTTCATTTGTTCATTTCTTAACTTGTTAATGTTTTAACTTAGCCTCTATACTTAGTTAAATTCGTTAGCGTATCACAATAAGCCAATAAAAACAAATCAGATAGGTGGGGTTTCCAAATCGGTGAACCCCTTGTAATTTGTATAACTCACAATATTACAAGGGGTGGAGTTTCCCAAACAAAAAGAGCTCCCAGTGGGCCTTACCCAGGGAATCCTCACCAAATTTACAACCTTACAACATAAGTGAGTTAACCCCTTCGCGGGTGTCCAACTCTGAAAGACTATCGACGTTCTCTTCTCAGATGTTGTTGTCGAATTGGCATGGGTGCTCTTATGAAGTGCTAGCATCTTGCAACCTAATGTATCGTGACTACATTTTCTGAGCGTTCGAGTGAACTATGCCTACATTGAATTTCACTTACTGGAGTGCCTCCTGATTCGCTTTCCAAGTGCGCTAGGTTGTGTTCTCTCCCACTTCCATGCCTTCTAAGGAAATGCCTTCTGCCTTTTATATCTATCATTAGGGCATGCACGACCCAAGGTGGACGTGCCTTTACTTAGCGCTCACACCAAGTGTCCTCACCGGTGTCAAACTTTTTATTCATTCCCCTAATTGTTTCGGTTCCTCCTCCTAATCGTTTGGTTTGCAAGCTCTAGTTGGTTATGGTGCTGGGAACTCCTTCTACGGGCGATTTGGTACAGTGTCCCCACTTATCCTATGCACGCATGTTCCATCATGGTCCTTGTCTGTGGTGTCACCATGTCACATATGGGAATTCTTTCCTTGGTATAGGTGAGTGCTCTTGCAAGTGTGCCCCACCTTCCCTCATCATCGTTTCCTTCTGGTCCGCTTGTTTGTCTGGCTTCCCAATGCTCTTCAACATGTGTTTCTCCAACACATCTCCACACTTCCATCCCAATGTGTCTTGTTTGCACTATGGGTAGGTGCAGGAATCATTATGGGAGCGCACTTGATCGTGGTCCACATGCCCCACTTGACCGTTTTGTTGTTTTGGCAAAGCATACTCCTCATATTGCCACTTAGTCAACCAAACGTCACTTTTTTCACTTGGGCGCCCAAGTTAGCCTCTTGGGTAAGAGGGATTTATCCTTAGGATTGAAGGTGGCATGCCTAAGGATGCTTAGCCTGATGTTTGTAACATCATCCCCCACTTAAGCTTGTTTCCTCCCTTGATAATGTCTCCAAGTTCCTGTCCTTGAAAACAAGTTGCAATTGCTACTTTTTGACCTCCACTTCGCTTCATGCTTCTAGGTTGTCCCGCAACTGCCATCGTAACTAGGTGAGCTCTTCAAAAAGGATCCCGCGGTCTATGCTTCTACCCACTTACTTCACAACTAGTACTTCATGTCTTTCTTCCCACTTCAATCTGTTGTGCACCATATGAGCAGAATGATTGGGCACCTAATTCAGTGATGTTGTCCACCTCACAAGAAGAACTTCATCATTATGAAACCAAAATTTCCTTAGTCCATTTTAGTGTCCTCAGTCCACATGTGTTTCACAAGTTTCTCCTTGTCTTTCCTTGGTGAATTTTCCTTTTTCTTTCTAGGCTACCCCTTCAAGGCACTTAAGGCCTCACTACCATCTCCATAGGTAGTGAGCCTAAGGATTGTTTGGTTTATGTGAAGAGAAGTGGCGAGAGATTCCACTGACCATTGCCTCCAACGTATTCTCCACACAAATATCTTAGCGCAACTTTGATTTCAGATTTGTTGAATCCAATCTCTCCCAACCGATCCTGATTTAGTTCGGACTCTACAATTTTGAATAGAAGTGTGCTCACATCCATCACTTCCATGTAACTATCTTGTGAAACCTATCAAACACGTGTCAAATACACTTCCCCTTCCTCCATTTGTTGCATCCTCCTCTTAGCTTTTCTCTTAGCACTCTTACTCAATCCTTTGAAAGGACTGTTTTCCTTCATGTAGCCTTCTTGGTGCTCTGAACTCTCCAGATTCGTTATCCTAGTTGGTGTTGTTTTCTCTTGAAGGTTTCTTTCCTCAACGAATTCCTTAGTCTTCCTTTTTTGGCAAGTGTTTGCTTCTCAAGAAAGTGAGTACTACCTCTATTTCAATTAGGCAACATCCTACTTGTTGCAAATTTTCCCAAGTCAAATGTGATTTCGTGATTCCTATGATGTTGTGAATGTAGAACACCAAGATATCTTCCGCATCACGTATGGGTAATATTCACTGGTGTTTCCTTCACAAAAAGTGGCCTCTTCCAAAATTCATTGTTCTCTTCTCGCTTGGATCAACACATCTTCGTGTTTCCCCTTGTCAAGTCTTGGCTTGACTTAAACATCGTCATCCATACTACCTGACAACGCTTCAAGTGTGCTTTCACTGGTAACCCTTACGGATTGTGCTAGCGCAAGAAATGACTTTCCACCATGCTTGCAATGTGTTTCTTGAAATGCATAAGAACTCTATTTCTCTATAGATAGTCTCCACTCATTTTTTCGACGATGTCACTCTTTTAACCAAATAATGACCCACTTCCTTGGTTGCACTTGTTTTGTCCTCATCTACCGAACTCTGTGATTGTTGAATCCTACGATGAGATAATTCCATGAGATTGTTAGGGTCTTGAAGTAACTAAAACGAAGACAACCTTGGTCACCATCCCAACTTTCTCTTTTGTGTCATGGGAAAATGCCATGCTCCCGACTCTTCCAAGAACACCAAATGACCTGCGTGAGGAACTGGCACAACACGGTATAACTGAAGGAAATCATGTCCAAGGATCATCGAGTGATCGTCTAATGGAACGACTTCCAAGTCTATTTTTCCATGCCATATTCCAACTCTAATTGGTGTTGTGTTTACTCTTCCCGTCACTAACTTCACCTTTGAGTTCACTGCTTTGAACCGTGCTTGACTGAAACCCAATGAACTATGAAGGGACGTCATGGTATTTCTGCTCAACAAGCTATGAGTAGCGCTAGTTTCAACTAGTGCAGAAACTTTTAGGCCACTCACCGTAGCTTCCACAAAACTCAGGTTTTATGAGCTTGCTTCTCGACTCTCCGTCGTTCCACTGAGGCAAGATTGAACTGTCTTCATGGCTTCAGAAACCTCGTCTAAAGGTTGAAGTGCTGCTAGCACTCTCATGGCTGCTAACTGCATTATTGGTCCCTTTTGACCAAAGGTTTCCCTCATTGGATATTCCTTTGTAAAGTGGTCACCTTCACAAATGTAGCAGTCTACTTGTTTCCTCTTTGGCACCTCTAGTTTCTTCCGACTTGACTCTCCTTGATCATTTTTATTTTCCTTCTTCCCAACCACAGCTTGGTTTGGAAGCTCTTGCAATCGACATGTCCTTTTTTTTGGCTACAGAACCAAGTATTGGAACACCCTATCCATTCCAACCTTGATCTTTCCCCATCATTCCTTCATTGTGTCTAGCATGGTCTCCGACAACTCTGTCCCTTCTAACAAATTTCCTTACATGTCTATTGTGGAAATATCCATCTCAGATGTTCAAATAAGATTAAGACTCCTCGGGTTCACTTCAGAATTGCTCCACCTTGAGTTAGCCATGGGTCTCAATGAACCCAAGTGCTCTTCCTTCAATAATTTCTTGGAAGCGCACTTCTGTAGCAGCGCTCTCGCAAGTAGCTAATCGCTCCCTTGTGAGCGTGCTTAATTGAACCAATTTGTGAAGCACCCTATCTAGCGTCTCCATGAGAGCATCGCTTTCTCTTCAGCATTCAAATTTATTCAACCATATATGCACTCAGAACCTCCATCTACCTCTCACCCAAATTTTCAGCGCGTTGCTTCTTCAGAAGCGTCTCATCTGCAGCTCACAAGTTGCAGTGCATCTGCTCTTAGTGAACCTGGCATGCGCGTCTTCTCCATGAGCTCAGTTTTGAGGCTCAACAAACGATTGGATTGAATTTCTAACCTAAGGCCAACAAGGAGAGAAATCCCACACAATGTGCTTAACACAGCTCTCGGTATGTTTGGATTAGCTAACTCTCGTAGTTTCGAGGTCCTGCTACCTTATTTTCTTGCTATCAAAAGAGAGTCTTCATATTTGTTATTGTTTTATTTCTAATGTTTAATAAAATCATAATGACTTACTCTGCTTAATAAATTAAATAGACTAATTAAGTTGATAACCTTCCTAATCAAAATGGAAAATAACAGTCACCAAACTCTAATTAACCTAAAATGTATTTCTCCTATCTTAGACAGGAGCTATTTAATGACTATTTTCTTTTACTATTTTATTAAAATATAAATAACTTAAGGCATGAAAATATTGAGAACAATCATTAAGGCTAAATCATAACCTTAGTTTCAATTTTTTTTTGTTTTTGTAAGTTGCGTTAATCTATTATAATATAGAGGCAAAAATTACAGAATTCATCATGCCCAGAGGAGGTCGAAGGCGGTGAATCCACCACCTTGACCTCTCAAAATATGCCCGTCTGAGAGGGCTAGAGGCGAAACTGTTCCACTTTGAAAGTAAAGGTCGAGGCCCATAGACTGACATAGTTACATATTTTGACAGTAAAATGACATAAACTAAGACAAGAGCCTGGGAAAAGACATAGGCAATGACCCAAATAGACATAGACTTAGATCTGGAGAAAGAGACAGGCATTGAATATGCAATAAACATAGAAAAAGGCCTGGAAATAGAGACAAGCATGGGAAATAGACACTATAAGCAAAAAACCTGGATAGCTTGAGCATCAGATAGATGGAATGTCTGGAATTTCTTCAGTTATGGGGCAAGCCCATCATTCCTCCTGTGAATGGATGGGTGAGTTGGTGTCAAATTCTGGAGGCATCTGAGGCTGTAGCTGCTGCGGAACCGGCCACTGGGCGACCATCGCCTTCAAGCGCTTTATTAGCGACTCAATCATTAAGGGTATGGGGAAGGCCGAAGCAAGAGGAGGCACCATGGTGCATCCAGTTGCACTGCCACTGCTGCCTTTGGTATGCAAAATCATGCCACCCGTGGCGCTACCACTTCCACCACCACCCTCGTCATGGTTGTCTCCATGCAACCCTCCGTGGCCTGAGAAACCCGTATTTCCTTTCCACGCGAATGAGTTCTCCATTTCTGTGAGATGTGCATCTATCTCTAAGATTCTATTTTTCACCATCTAAATCGTGTCTCTTGCATCCACCCAATTGGTAAGGATGCCCTCCATTAAATTGCAGAGCATGTTCTTCATGAGACAGTAGTGATTGATTTGGCTGCCATCCTGACCCGTTTCCAGCTTCTGATTAAGAACATGGTTCTCCTAGGATTCCATGAGGACACAAACCCTGTTGGAGATGTGCAGTTCATATTCTGCAGTCACCTAAAAGCTACAGCCTCTCTAAGTTTTTCCCCTGCTCGAGGAGGCTCTTCACGGAGTACCCCTCTGTCGTGACATGCTGAGCCGGAAGCGCTTCTTCTTCCAGAGAGTATCAATTAAAAAGATGCAGTTCATGGAGGCAGAATCCATGTGAGTTTGTAGAAGCTCAACAATCCAAGGGGAGTTCTTCGCCGAGCAGAGCCGAACCCTGATATCCAAATACCACACCGCCGCGCTCAAGACCTTCTCCCTCCCTACCATAGTATGTGCCATGAATGTCGAAGCAGATCCTTGAAGGCTAGGATTGAACCTTATCTTCACCACCCCACGTTGTAGGTGTGGAGGTGACAGCTCGCTTAGCTCCCATGCTTGGAGGACGATGAAGGTTCTCGTAAGTATCATCGCTATCGACTTTTGCATGTTGATCGCCACACGTCCATCGCTCAGATCGAGGGAGGGTCTGTCATTGATCCGTGGAGCACTCACCCACATCCGAGAACCTTTGTTTGAAATATTACATCCATATATTAAAGGAATAACAATACCAACCATAGTTATCCCATAAAATGTATATGCCATAGAAGAGATAAAATGTTAACAATTAAGTATCTGAAATTTAACATAAATGATTCTTAACAGAAAATCTATGACAAACAAAGATATTCTATTAAGTAAATATATATGATGTGATGTGATAAATCAAATTAAAGTAGCAAACATAACTATAACATGATCAACACATTATATTAAATAAGATATTAAAACTGTTAGTGCTCGATTAATTCAGAGATAATTTACACATTACAACCAAGTATAATTGTAAAAAATGAACGCGGAAGATACTAAAAAGGAATTATAAATATATATATACTTGAAAACTTTTAATAGAAAATGATACCAGTTTCCAAGACAATTCATAACTGTCAAAGAGAGAGATAATCCCACAAAAGAGACTTCGTTCAGAACTGAGTAGTCTTGACTCCTAAACAAGCTATCTTCTTTTATCCACCTGAACCCCCTATCTCCAATGACCTATGTGACTTATATATTCATTCTTTTAAAACAAAATTAACAACATAGAGGATTCTATGGGCTTGTTTCCCAAAATATACATCTCATTAAAAGTCTTGTTACATGATGTATGCAATATCAATTTGACAGCTATTAGGGCCAACCGTGAGTAAACAGACGACCAATAAGAAATTTAACAAATTGTTTCATTGTTGAAGAGGTAACAAGATACTTCAGGAAAGTTAAAACCATCTTTCAAACCAAAAGAAGCACCTAGGAATAAAATATCCTTCGATGCAATAAAAACACAAGAGATTGATTGCACCCAAAACAAGCATTGATGTAAACTCCACCTGTAACAACAGAATGAACATAAGTTAAATTCTCATCAAATTAACATTTAAAAGATAGAGGAAAAACAAATGATAAGCACTCCTACAGAATATATGATTTTGTAGGTGTGCGGATAAATCATTCAATTACCTTCCCAGAACCAATAATACTGTAAAACATAAATGAAATTGAAATAAAATGTTGATGTATGTGCTATGTTGTAACATGAATTTTAGCTTCCCTTCTAGCTTTAAGCTTCACAATTTTGACCTTATGTTGATCTTCATGTATTAACAATCATTCGTTAGCAGAGACTAATTATATCTTCATAGCTTTATATTTATCCTTCTTCAATTTAATATTTTGCCAGCGATTTACCCAAGACAATCATTCATTTTTAAGATTCTAGATATCATCCCTCATAACAAGTGTGTTGAATGGGATTCTTACAATTTCATTTATAGTTGGGAGATCTTATGTTCAAATACCTGTTGGGTGGACTTTTTGAGGTTCCTTTCATTACGACTAGGCAATGAATCACCTGTAAACGAGGGTTTCTGTTTGGACCAAAGAGGATATAACTTTTTAGTAAATCCCTATGAAGGAGTTGTCATGGAATTATTAAATTCCATAATTTGTTCATGGAAAACATCTTCGTGAGGAAATTAACGAATAGGGGAAAGGTATTCATCATCACTAACTACCTCCACTAAAGGGGGATCTTTTACCTGTTTCACTGTATTGGGAATCAAAACAATGGCCATGATTTGAGTGAATCTTCGTGTATTATATATAACTGAGACAAATTATTTTTGCTTGGGCCTATACTTAGTGCAACTTGCACATTTTTTATCTTGAAAACTTTCTAACCCTTTATCTTTCTGAACAGGTATATCATTAGATTTTATTGAAGGTGATGGGTCAGTTGGGGTTTCAAAAACTGGAATACTATCATCCCCTTTAATTTCAAATTTCGGATTATTTCCCTTAATACGGTTATTTTTTCTAGTCTCCTTGGGGTTCGAATTTGGGTCTAGTTTATTAGAATATTCAGGCAAAAATGATCTCCTTCTCTTTTGTTGAACCTTGGGAAAGGGAGAGGCCTAGTATTGAGTTTTCCTAAAACCATATTTTTCTAGAAAATCATCCCAGGTTTTGCCTAAAGAGGATAAATGATATTGAATCACATACTCCTATCTTGGTACCCGATGGTATGTTGGACTGCAAAAACTATTTTATTAAGGCTCTTTAACAAAAAGTAAGGAAAATTTATCTTTTAGGATTTAAATGCCATAAGAATTCGAAGATGATACAGATGAAAATGAGAGAGTCGACCATCACATGTAATGTACCTGATTATGATTTGCAGGAGAGGGCACCACTGGGATCTCAAAAATCTTGTCGGGAAGCTATGTTGGATATCTGAATCGTTTGGGAATGGGATAAGGAAGCATTTCCACTTGTTCCTGTTAATTTTTGCTCCTTTAAACCAACGTTCACCCTTTTGAGGCAACTTAGTGGCTTTTGCAATAAGACCATCTATTATAACCAGTTGTAAATCGTCTATATAGGCTACACCATCTTTGAGGGATAAGGAAAACTGCCTGGTTACCTCTATGCGATGACCATTAAAACACCTAAAGAAAGAATCCCATCCTATATTTTCAAACAAATTAGTTGCCTCTGGTTCAATTTCCAACAATTCATTCCTAGAGGGATAAAAAATATAGAGAGGATCCATTTCCCCAATGTAAAGCTTCTAGATAGGGTATGTTTTAGGGGAGGCCGTGAAGATGGAAGGTATAGGGATCCAGGATGTGCCGAGCATTTGCAGCAGAATTGGGTTTATCCATTATCACGGTCAAAACCCTACAGAATTCATAATAAAACTAAACAGGATGAGAGTGATAATAACCATGTAGTGCGAAATAATGGTTACAATACCACACTCTTTAATGGAACTGACATCGTAAGGTATAATCCATCCAAGTGTTTCAATGATATTATAAGTTGACATAAAATGACAGTTGTGTAATAAAAATATATACCACAATTAATTGGCAGAGCATTTGTATGATTTCCCCTGTAGTTATGATAAGAAAATAAACTTTGATTCATGGTTAGAATAATCACCTAAGCTTAGTCTTCTTATAATGTTTAGGCAATATAATAGATAGGTATCATAAAGCATAGACCTAGTAATCATATTAGGTTTAAAATAAATTAAACCATACTTATGCTATCTTTTAGATCACCCAAAGATAGTGAACCAAACATGGAGTATCGAATTGGATAATTTGAGAAGGATAAAAGATATAGAAGAATAAGATCACAAAATTCAAAATCATATGTATTAGAATTGAATGATTAATGGTTCTATCCCAAAGTAAGGTGAGTATATTGCCAATCTAGTAAAATCTTGATTGAAAAAGTATTATCATAATATATTGATATATAATCAATAATTAACTTACAAAATTATATAAGAAAAATGACTATATGGAAAGCATAGTTTAGCAGCTTCATAAATCAATAATCCATGATATTTAAATGAAATAGAATTGACAACGTAGCAATGATTTTTCTTCAAGTGATAAATTTCCTCCAATTAGGAGTACCTTCAGAATCATGGATTCTAAACGCACTCCTTAATAATATTTATCAATAAATTATTAAGGTAGGAATCTAATATCATATTTTATCGACTTAAAGTAAAAATATGAGAAGGTTGTTGGATGCCAACACACACCTACTGAGCTCTCTTACCAATCTTGGCTGGTGCAAACAGTCTCTTAGTCGCTGCGATTAAATATCATTCATGCCTTGGTGTCGCATACCATACAAGTGTGCTTTGCACCAAGCGCTCTCTTCGCCAATGTTGCGGACGCTTCGTTATGATCACCTGTCACACATCCCAACTCTCATGTTGTGGATGCTTTGATGCTACTTTCTTCGCAAGTAGTACTTCCTTCTCTAACTCCACACAGTGAAGCTCTGATACCACCTGTCACAACCCTACGATACCTTCGTTACTTCAGTGACCAGCCGAGGAGTGTGGCACTTCTCAGGAACGCCTTGAGGGAGGAGCTAGCTCAAGTTTTATCCAACAGAATACGGCTAAATCGTGTGAAAACTAACTTTAACTAAAAATTGCATTCGTTAATTGGTTAACTTCTTAATCTTTTAACTTAGCCTTTAGACTTAGTCAAATTTGTTATCATATCACAATAAGCCAATAAATACAAGTCTGATATGTGGGTTTCCAAACCGACAACCCCTTGTAATTTATATAACTCACAATATTAAAACAGGTGGAGTTTCCCAAACAAGCAGAGCTCCCGTGCGCTCTACCTAGTGAATCCTCACCAAATTTACAACCTTACATCCTAAACTAGTTGACCCCTTCGTGGGCGTCGAAAATATGAAATACTATCTATGTTCTCTTCTTGGATGTTGTTGCTGAACGATTGTGGGCGTTCTTCTGGAGTGGTGGCGTCTAGCGAGCCAACGTCCTTCACAATTCGCGGCTGCTTTTTATGAGCATTCAAGTGAACCACGCCTGCGTTGCGGTTCACTAAATGGAGTGCCTCCTGAGTCACTTTCCAAGTGCACTAAGCTATGTTCTCTCCCACTTCTATGCCTTTCTACGAATTCCTTTTTCCTTTTATATCCTTCGTTAGGGCAGGCATGACCCAAGGTAGGTGCACCTCTACTTAGCGCTCATGCCAAGCGTCCTCGTCGACGTCAACCGTTTTGGTCCGTCACCTAACTATTTCGGGTCCTCCTCCTAACCATTTGGTATGCATGCTCTCGTCGGCCATGGTGCTAAGCACTCCTTCTATGGGTATTTTGGTCCAGCATCCCCACTTCTCCTATGCGCGGACACTCCTTCCTGGTCCTTGTTTGTGGTGTTTTCTTGTCCTGTATTGGCGTTCTTGTCTTGGGATGGGTGAGCACTCTTGCAAGCATGCCCCAACTTCCCTCGTTGTCACTTCCCTTTGGTCCACTTGTGCGTCTAGCTTCCTGATGCTCTCCAACGTGCACTTCTCCAACACATCTCCACACTTCCGTCCCAACATTCCTTGTGCGCATTATGGGTAGGTGCAGGTGTCGGTTATGGTAGGGCGTCCAGTCATGGTCCGCACGCTCCACTTGATCGTTTTGTCTTTTTGGCAAAGCATCCTCCTTGTGTTTCTAGTTAGTCAACCGAACGTCACTTTTCCCATTTGGGCGCCCAAGTTAGCCTCTTGGGTAGGAGCACTTGCTCCTCAGGCGTGAAGGTGGCATGCCTAAAGGCGCTTAGCCCGATGGCTGTAACAAACATGGCGAATCTTGGACATATTATCATTATGCAATCCAACACCTTTCATCCATTTCCAAAATAAAAACATCTATTGACATTAATGAAAATAAAAAATAAAAAATAAAAAATTTATTAGAATTTGATGATAAATTAACTTTATAATTAAATTTGTTTTTATATGGTTGAAATGAGCATCTTTCCTAAAAACCAAACTATTTGACAAAAAATACGAAATCCTCTAAATGTAAATGATTTATAAACATTATTGGTACAAGATTATAGTTTATATTTGATCTATTTTATATATGATTGTGTCAGGAATCAACATGTGGTGGTCATTGGTCTCTTTGTGCATCGTAGATTAATGGTACATAATCCCACATAAGAATTTCACGTATGGTTCACTATGGGTTGGTTGCTAATGGTCGTACACCTTTAAAAGTTGCACCATACACCACAAGGGTTAAATAGGGCACAACTTTATGTTGTTCCCAATGATACCATTTCACATATCCTTGTGCTAATTTATTATTTATTATCTCTAATGTATATGTCTTGGAATAATAATATTTGTGACAAGTATTACTCCTCATGTACACTCTACACACCTTTAATGCTTTTGCGATACAATTTTTTTCCTAGGAAAATATATCACATTTCATTATATAAATAAAACAGATTATTCAGAGGCTTTGAGAAGCCTTTACATTCTTTACAACATCAATGAAAAGAGGTTGTTTTGTATCCATGGTACTTTCATATAAGATATCAAGGGTAGGAGAGTTCATTGCTACCTTCAAAAAACCAAACATAAAAGAATACTAAACTTACATTCACCTATAGAAGTCAATAAACATGTTCTTGTATAAACAGATATAGCTTTTCTGTGAGAAATAACAAAGATCAAAGGGACGCATACACCAAATCTATAAGATCCCTACCAATTATGAAATAAGGAAATGGCCTAGATCCAATTCCATCATGTTGTCATCGATTTTCTCCCATTGGTGCCACATACCTTCCACCTCTTGTAAGCCCTCCTTTGATAGAAAATATTCTTGGATGTTCATCTCTCTATAGATATGTTGAAAGTTTATCTCCTAAAATAAACTTGTCAATTGAATCAGCTCATCAAACAAGGCTTGGATAAAGATCTTCTTGGGAGGCCTTTTCAACCGCACCCAATCCAACAAAATATTAGAATCTCTAAAAACTTATAAATTGTTAATTCCTTTGGTTAGAGACATCTACAAGGTTAGATTAAATCCATCAATTCAACTTTGTTAATTGTGCTCAGACCCAAGCTGGTAGTGAACTTAATCCAAAGGAGATCAGAGAAATAAACAATGACACCTGGTGCACCTCCCCTAGATGGATGACCTTGCAAGGCACCATTAAATAATTCCCAAGGCCTATCTTTATCAATAAATTTGACCACCACTCTTCAATTTTTTGGAGGACTCCTGTCCCGCGGGAATAAACTAAGGATGGTCAAGCATTTTGAGGCCTGTAATTCTGGAGCTAAATAATTTTCATTGAAAATGACCCTATTTTGTTCCATCTAACAACTCCAAATTAGAATAACTAGAAGATCCATAAAATCTTCAAAAATATCATTGTTCTTCCATGCAAGGAAAGCATCCTAAATAGTCAAACCACACTAGACAAATTGAACACTTTTCACTATTGAGACCAAATTCACATTCTCTTAACATAATGGAAATGAATGAACAAATGTTCTAAGCTTTCATTAGTGTTGTTACAGAGAGGGAACCAACTCGACCCAATCCAAAACCTTTTGACTAAATCCTCCCATTTAGGCACTTTATTATGTAAAACCAACCAAAAGAAAAGTTTCATTTTCAGAGGGAAATTGATCTTCCAGGCCACTATTATCCACCATGGAATATTAGGAATATCTTATTCCTCTCTAATGACTATGTACCCTTGGTTAAGAGTATAGAAACCTCCAGTTTCATTCCTTATCCAAACCATCTCATCTTGCCTATCCACTAGATGGATGTGGTTGTCCTCTATATATTTTTATGCAATTATTCCAACCTATTCTATTTACACCCTCAAAGGCCAAATCCAGTACTCTATACCAAACTTGATTGAAAGGATTATAATTTAGAGCATCGTCAATCTAAGAAAAAAACAATATACCTTGAGCCTACAGGGAGTCAGTAATATGAATTGGGAGTCTGTATATACCAAAGCAACCTATCAACAAATCTGTTCCAATTCCCATCTTTCTACCATCCTCCACCTTCTAAGAAAGTCAATCCCCAATCACACTAAAAGCATATACAATAACTGTCCACATAAAAGAGCCATTCTTGGTGGATTTTCAAATTGTCTTGGCCCATTCTTCAATGGACAAAGAGTAAATGAACTTCTGATAAATCACTTTGACACAAAGCCATTCCCCTTTCAGGATTCTCCAAGTACCCTTTGCTACAAGGGATTTATAAAAATAGGTTGGGTGTCTTAGTCCCCATCCACCAATTTCCTTTGGAAAAGAAATCGTTTTCTAGGAAACCCAAGAAAAATCCTTTTTCTAATAGCTTCCCTTCCATGAAATGTTGTAACACAATTTCCTGATCTTCTCAAAGGTGCCAAAAGGTACATAAGTAAAGGAGATCCAACAGACATGAATAACTTCAAGGACAGATTTCAATAAGACCAATATACCACCACATGTCAACCATTTGTTGCACCACATATGTAATATGTTTTCAATTTTACCGGTCATCTAGGCCCAACCTCTCGTCTAGTAGTCATTAGGATTTAACACAAAACTCAAATATTTAATCCCATCTTGAATTCCTACTACATCAAAATCAAAGAAGGTAAATATCCAAGCAGAATTATCCTCATCCAAATTAATAAGAGAAATGGAAGATTTTATTTTATTGATCAACATCCCTGATGCCTCAGATAAAATATCCAAGATGACTTTTATCTTTGTAATCTCCATCCTTGATCCATCTATGAAGAGAAGAATATCATCTACAAACAGTAAGTGAGTAATGAAAACACTCCCACCCAATATGATTCCTCCAATAAAACCAGAAGACATTTCCTAAACAATAGATCTGCTCAATCCATCCATAGCCAAAATAAAGAGAAGAGGGGCTAAGGGACATCCTTGTCTCAATACCCTCCCAGGTCTTAAAAAAATTGAAGTTGATCCATTAATTTGAATGGAAAAATAAATAGACTGAACACATGATAAGACCTAGTTGACCAACTGTAGGTGAAAATAAACTTGAAGGAGGAAAATCCTCATAAATAATAAGTTTAAATGATCATAGGCCTTGGAAAGGTCCACCTTAATAATGGTTGCAAGGATATTTTTTGTCTTAATTTTATGCATCACCTCCTGTGAAATACCAATAGCTTCATGAATCTGTCTACCCTTAAGAAAAGAAAACGCTTCCTTGGAAACAAAGTTGGATAAAATAATCTTCATTCAATGGGTTATGACTTTAGTTATTATTTTTTAAATGCAATTACAAAGGGAGATTATCTTGTAGTCCTCCCACCTGTTCACTTGATCAACCTTCAGAATAAGGGCTAGAAAAGTAGAATTGAAGGCTACAAGAATTATCCTTTTGATTATAGATTCTTCTATGACCACCAAGAGATCTGATTCAAACATATCCAAAAAACCAATAAAATAATCCACCATACATCCATTAGGGCCAAGACTCCTATCCTTCTGGAGAGAGTGGATAACCTCCCTAGGTTCCTTAAGAGAAACCTCCTGCATTAATTCCAAATGTTGCTCATCATTAACAAAAGAGGGATAAGTAACTGGTAATTTGACCATCTGAGCAATTGAAGCCCCTTCTTCATCCATAAATAGGTTGTTGAAATGGTTAGCCCTGGATTTGGCTAAATTCCTAAATCCCATAACCTTCCTACTATCTTCCTCCTCTAGTTTCCACAAAGAATTTGTATTTTTTTGTTGCTTAGCATAATTATGGAATAATTTAGTGCTATCATCCCACGCAACTTCATTTTAATCTAAAATTTTGGTTCTTCTCACCTCCAACTCAACAACATTTCTCCTTTGTTCCAAAGTAAGAAAACCTTCCTTATAGAGGTCGAGAAAATAATCCAAAATAGTTTCAATCCTTCTAAGCTCCAAGTCGTGTCTCTTTCTTTTGTCAGCTTCCCAAGAAATAAATCTATCCTTAATTATTTTTATATTGTTTAAAAACTGAATTCCAGTTGATTCTTAATTACTATCATTAAGAGGAACCCATAATTTTTTAGCATATTCTTATAGTCATCATCTTCTATCCAAATGGGGTTAAAATTGAAAGCGCTAGGTGGTTAATCCATATCCAACAAAGCCTCCAAGAAGACGGGGAAATGATCAAAATACCCACCCTCTCCCACCCATTGTATTAAATTGATAGTTGATTGAATAATACCTTCATTCATTAAGAATATATTTAACCTTTTAGCAATTATGTCCTCTCTAGTTTGCTTGTTCCTCCTAGTTAATGGCCCAAGCATTACAAGAAGGATGTCAAAAGTAAAATTCTCATATAGACCTCCTAACAAAATAATCACTCAAAGGATCCTTTTGAACTTTGGGACCCCAAATTTGTCCTTCACCCAAAGAAAAATTTAGGTCCCCACCAATAATAACTTTGTCCCCTTTCAACATACTTGATTTGAATAACTTTTCCTAATAGGCCACTCTCCATTGATAGGGACCATAAATGTTGATGATGGACAAAGACTAGCCAATCTCCCTAGAAAATAAAATATTACCTATACCTATCATAACAACCCAATTGTTAGTGAACAGAAATAAACTAGACTTCTAACCAATTATTAGGCCCCCAAATCTACCATCAACATCTATGCAAACAAGTTCCTAGCCAAGCAATAAGTCCTTACGATCCTTCAAAATATCATCACCACAGGCTAAAGTTTCATGTAACAAATTGATTGAGGGAAACTTAGATAAAACAAATCTTTTTAAAGACAACATTTTAGAATGAATCCCTAACCCTCTACAGTTTAGGGACATTAAGAGCATTGATTAACCTTAGTATAGGGATGAATCACTATAAGATTCCCTTTAAGATATTTTTGTCACCCCACCCTAACATCAAAAACATCCTATTCGCAAGCCAAATCCATAAAATATTTTCTGCCTCAAAGCCTACAAGGAATTTGAGCAAAATTTTGTACTATACCCCTATTTTGAACATACCCCTTCTTTGCAAGAAAAGAACTATGGGGTCTAAAGAAGTAGTTGGACCCCCCAAGAGTAGAGCGAATCTGATCAATTAAATAAGGACTAGAAGGTTGTGCTAGGTCCCTTCCAACAACAGGAAAAATAGAATTGTCTAAATCACGACCATCATGAGGCTTGAGATTCCCTTCGAAGCAAGTAATAGTAGCTAAAACAGAGTATGAGAGACTCATTCTACCAAACAAGAAAAACTGAGAAGGAATATCCTTAGCCATATTAATACCAACATCCTTAGAATAAACCTGTAACAAACCTGGATCCGCCACTGATATCATGGAACTATGGGAAGGTTCTAGAAGACCCGAGGAGAGAATCTTCATATTTGAACGACGACCAAAAAACTGTTTCCCCAAAGGAGGGTCAAAATCCATTAAGTTGAACAAATGAATAACATAATCCTTGCATCTATTAGCTGAAATGTAATTAGAAAGACAGGATGAATCCCACTTCAAATCTAATGGATGTTGAAAGAAACTATATCAGTAAACAGAGACGAGGTCCCAATGAATCCGACCTCCTCAAAAAGTCGATAAATCTGAAGAGATTAAGAGGTCCACAACAAATCATTGTCATAAGAAAAAGATCAAGAAAGAATGAACATTATTGAATCACAATCAAAAGAAATAGAAGATGGTGATAGTAAACCCTAAAAAATGGTTGTGAAATAGGGAAGGTGGCGAAAGAGAGCCTCTTATTACAGATGAAAACATTCAAATAGGACTTAGTTAAGAACATATATTTAAAGGGAGGATCCCCAACCCCAAAAATACCACCATCACAAGAAGAGGGTAGATAACATTCCACTGCATAACTAAGGGATAAGCCTCCAACCCTCGAGAAAAATGAAACCAAACTATAGAGCTCCATGAGGCTAAAATTCGAACTTCGAATCAAAGAAAAGACCCCATACCTCTTAAGAAAAAAATACATGAAATGATGTTTTGGAGCGACAGAGAATGAAGAATAGGACATACCTTTAAGGACCGGTGAGACAAGAGTCACTTCTTCAAGGCTATCTTTTTCATTCTTAACCTTTGTTAGAATCTTAGAAACTCTTTCTTAAGATCCCACTAATGAAGGGATACCCTCTTCAATCCTATATGATCATTTCAAGAGGTATATAGAGGATTCTATTGCATTCTTCTGAGCATAAGGTGAACATTGGTTCCCAAGTGACTTGGTCAGTCCAAATTTCGATCTGTCCTCATAGTTAAATTCCTTCCACTTCATCCTCTCTACTTTGGTATTTGGGCCATCAATACCATTCTTCTTGCTCCAAGTGGATTTATTGAAAGGAAGAGGGCATTCTATAACCAGGTGGTTGAGATAATGTCATCTATTTCAAAGAAAGAGAATGCCATAGTAGTCAAGGGTTTGAGTAAAGGAGATATGACCAACAAAAATAGCCAATTTTGACGGAAGACCATCCCAAAAATCAATCTTGACAAAAATACAAGCTATTGTAATAATGTCAGTAGTTTGATAATGAGGTTTGTTGAAATGATGAGACAAGAATAGAACCAATTTTCTTAACAATATCTGACGTCCAATTTCCAAGAGGTAATCTGGGAAGCTTAGTCCAAACCAGTTGCTTAAAACACCTTTTACTTTTTGCATCAATGAAATGGTTTCAAACCTAAAGTTTAATCATCACCTTGTCCTAATACCAAACACCATTTCCCAGTTTCAATAAATCCTTGGGGTACTAATTAACACCACCCAACTAGCCGTGAGCTAAAGTATAACAATCCGATAGATAACCTAATACTTTGTCCAATTTTAGGTCGCTCATTCCTCGAAGGTGGTCATCCTCGTATTATGCCCCGAAAGTGACCCCCATGGCAAGACTAGACATTGTCACCACCTTAGTCAAAGGGACATCCTTTCCAAGATCAAGCTTGATAAGAGATATGCTTAATATCTTTCCTATTCCTCTAAAATTGATCACCCAAACCAGGCCGACTAAGGTTTTCAGTAGAGCACACCTCATTCAGAACCCTCCTCTCTCTTCCGAGAGATGAGTGACACCAAAGAGCCCTCAGGAGTCTTTCTAGCTTCAAATAACCCAAGGGACAAAATATTTAGCGCGGCAACACAAGTCTTGTAATAAAACGTATTTATTGTGCCATCATAATTTATTGAAGGAAAACACCTCAGGGAAGCTCCCCCACTAAAAAAATGCATAGAAAAGACAACCTTCAATCATAAGGACCAAAAAATGATGAAAAAGTTGACTTCTATCATTAAAGCAATAAACCGACACCCTTCATCTTGCTTACCATGGTGAAAAAGCTTAAGAACAATAGTAAAGGGTAAAAAGGACCCACGAATCATATAAATAACTAAACTACGAAGGTAAAACCACCTTGAAAAATTACCTTAGGATAATTCCATCAAAGGAAAAATACTTACGCTTGGTACATTGAAGACAAAACATAAACCCTAGCCACCATTATTGTTACAGAGCTCCCCAAATTAGTCTATTTGCGATATGATCTATTATCTCTATGTGCAAATTCAATGCAACACTTTTGCACAAGGCTAAAATCTTATAATATTCATTTTTTTCAAAGGTTAAATAAATTAATCCCCTTGTATTTGGATCAAAATCCATCCTTTACGTATTATATTAAGATCTTGATAACATATTTTGTTGGGGAGATTGTTGGCTAGACTGACACATAGGTTTTCTGGTTGTCATTGATGGCATTCAGATTTAAGATGATGAAGATCAATGGTGGAAAGAAATTCCGTGGATTGAAGATGCAAAGTAGAATTAAGTTTTTGTATTTGTGGAGTCTATTAAACAGTGCAACTTTGAAGGGCTAAGATCGACACAAGGCAAGATCCATGGTGCTGAAACATTCCGTGGGTTGAACATGCTCGGATGAAGAAACTTTTTCAAATAGCGGAATAGGTTAGATGATGGAAAGATTGGGTGGTTGAGAAAGGAGCGGAGATAGATCTATGGTCATGGATAATTCTGTGGATTGAAAGTCCGGATTTCAATTCGTGGAAAGTGGTAGAGTCTACAGAGATCGACGATTATGACCAGAGATCGGGTTGATCGACGGACAAGGTGAATTCTACGTTCTGAAGATGCTTTCTCTATCAGAAGTGAAAGAATTAGTGGAATGTTAAAGTTTTCAAGTTTGGACGGTTCTGATGAAGACAGATTATAGATCAACGGTTGATGTTGATTCCCCCAAATCAAGCTGTGTAGGTTGATAGTGTTGAGCTTTTGTATGAAGATTGGTTCCTAACTTTCGAGCTGCAACGATGGGTGGATGGCTTCTTTTGTTCATGACCACTATGGTGGTTTACTTCTATAGTTCATGGATGCTACAGAGGATGGCAAAGGAATTTTGTGAAGCGCTTAAAGGCATAAATCATGAAAATGTCAAAAAACGTTATGTGTATAATTTAACGGTCACATGTAGTTATAGAATGATAACTGATTCTTGATCAGGAATACGAAAGGTTGGGAAGCTGAAGTAGTTGAGGTGTACGTGTATAAAGGTGAGCTAAAGCGAATTGTGTAGTTTTATCCATTCAATGGAGATATTGAACTCAGTAAGTAAAGAAGAATGATCTAAAGAAGAGATATAGTGAAGAGCAGAGACTAAGTATGCACAACCAAAGACTAGAAAATGAACGAAATAGAGAATGGGTAGCAGAGGCTGAACAAATGAGAAGTAGAGATAAAGAAAAATAGAAGAAGAATGAAGACAAATTTCGAGTATAGCAGAATGAAAGAAGAGCAGAAGAATAGAACAAAGATGAACTGGTAAGCATCATTATATCAATATCATTGTATTGTATTGATTCAAAGTAATTCTAGCAAAAATAGGGTGGTAGGGTGGTTCTAGGGAGGATTGTTGTCCTCAAGATTCAGTGGGTGCTAAAGAAATTTGAGAGTTGGTGCTCTTTACAAGTCGGTGCTTGTAATTCAGAGGTTGTAGCCTTATTTAAGTAGGAGCTCAAAGAAAGAGAAGATGTACAGAAGTTGAAGCTTTCCTGACATCCTAAGAAGAAGAGGTTTTTCCCTTTATGGGTTTCTGCATGAAATCTGTGTCTTTGTGTATTTTATGTGATTGAATGATGATGGTTTGATTTACATGTTAAATCTGCTGCAACAGAGTTTCTACTAATAAAGAATGAATATAGAATTCCTCATAACATATTGAGTGTCATAAAAATTCAAGGATAAAAGTTTTTTAAAATTGGATAAAATTGTTTAAGCACAAAAATTAACTGATTCACCCCCCCCCCCTCTCAATTAATTGAATACTTTCAAAAATTGGTATTAGAGCCTGTTCCTTTAGTCTAAGGAAGATCTGATCAAATTAAACATGACAAGTCATGATAGTTCAACCAATAAAGCTCCTCTGTTTGATGGAACAAATTTTGATTTTTGGAAAGTTAGAATGAGAACATACCTAATGTCCTTAGGTGATGATGTTTGGTAAGTGGTAGAAACTGGATGTACGGAACCTATTGTACTATCTTCCAAACATGATAAGCTAGAGTTTAGTTTTAATGTAAAGGAAATGAATGCTATACTGAGTGGTTTTTCAGAAGTTGAGTTTGTAAAGGTAATGCATTTTGAATATGCAAAAGAAATGTGGGATAAACTCATTAGTAGCTATGAAGGAAATGAAAAAGCAAAAGATGCCAAACAACTTACAGACTTAAATTTGAACAGCTAAAGATGAATGAGGATGAGACTGTTAGTAAATATTTCTTAAGAATTGAAGAAATTGTGAATGCCATGAAGGGTCTTGGTGAGAATATTGGGGAAGCTCTCTTGTTCAAAAGATTTTGAGATCTCTACCTGATAAGTTCAATCCAAAAGTCTCTGCAATAGAAGAAATGGATGATCTAAAAACCTTATCTATTGACCAACTTCTAGGAACTTTAACTACCTATGAAATGAGGATCAATAAAGATAAATCTACCATTAGAGAAGCTTCTTTTAAAGCAGACAAACATGCAGATTCTGAAATGGAGGAGATTGAGGCAAAATTTGTAAGAAGAATGAAAACTGGATCAGGAAAATATAAAGGGAAGTTTCCTTTTAAATGTTTCAACTATGGTAAGGTAGGGCACTTTGCATATAAATGCCATTATAAGGAAAAAAAATCAGAATTCTGTTGATGAAGAGAAAGACACATTTAAAAGATACAATAAAAAGAATAACTACAAAAAGAAAAGTTTGTGTGCAAATGATGTTGATCCCTCAAAAGTTACGGATAGTGAGTCATCTTCATCAGAATTCTATTGATGAAGAGACACACACATTTAAGAGATACAATAAAAACAATAACTACAAAAAGAAAAGTTTGTGTGCAAATGATGTTGACCCCTCAGAAGTTACGGACAGTGAGTCATCTTGTGAAGATACATTGAATGATTTTATGCTTATGGCCATATAAGATATTGAAGATGAATATGTTGGAAGTGATATGAACCATGAAGATGTTGTATTTGATATGGAAGGTGAGTTGATTAGTGCATTGGAAGAAATTGATAGACTCAGACTAAAGAAGAGAAAACAAAAACAATTGCTAATGTGGTATGAAAAGAACGTTAAAGAACTGAGTACATATTGTATCTTGTTAAAGGTAGAACTAGAAGAAGCAAAGAAAATAAGCCATGTTCTAAAACAACAATTATCACAGAAAAAGATGAGATGTGAATCATTGGAGGAAGAAGTAGTGAAATTCAGAAAAGAATTGGAGAAATTTCAATCTCTCTATCATCAAAACTGGTCAAGTATTAAAGCTTCAAAAGAACTAAATAGCATCCCAAGTAAGAAAATATCTCCTTTGAACAAGATTGGTATAGGTTATGAAGAAGGTACAAGTAGCAGTCAATCAGAAAACAAGGAAACAACTAAGGTGATTAACTTTCAAAACAACAATTAGCTAGAGTACACAAAGTCAACAAATATCATCAAAGCTGAAGAGAATAAAAACAACAGTGAAGTTAAACTAATGAGTGGTAAATATGATATATCTACAGGAATGGATAATAGTGCTCTGTAGTCAAGAAAGCATGAAGAATAGGTAAAGAACATAATGAGAAGGCAATCTATTTTAAGAAAACAACCAAAATTCAGGTACCTAAATTTTTTTAATGGGTACTGTTATTGTTGTTCTGACTTTGGTCATAAAGCTATAAATTGTGTTTTTAACTTTAGAAACATACAATGAAGAATGTTTAGCAATAACCAAATGCTGCAACATAAAGTGAAACAATCAATGAGCCAACAAGAGCATCATTCTATTCCATCCCCAACTAGAAGAAGAGATTATTCTAGAAATATCAATTATTTTGAGCTATTGTACAACATGCCAGAATGTTATATTTGTCATGATTTTGGAAACAAAGCCACATAATGCTATTTAAAGAATTATGAATAAGATTCAAGAGTAGATTATTCAGTTAAAAAGGCAAAAGTATGGAAGAAGAAAGAAAACAACCAGTGTGGGTCAGTGTTTTCTTCTCAAAGACAAAAGGACCCCTGGTATATTGACAGTGGATGTTCCAAACACATGACTAGGGATACAAGTAAATTTCTATTTCTGAGTGAACACAAATCAGGAGATGTAACTTTTGGAAATGATGCTCTAGGGAAAATCAGAGGCAAAGGGTTGGTAAGTCTAAATAGTAAAGGAAAAGCTCAATATGTATTGTTTGTAGATGGATTGAAGCATAATATTCTTAGTTTCAGTCGGGTATGTGACAAAGGATGTGAAGTTGTTTTCACCTCTAAAGAGTGAAAATTAAAATATGTATCTTCAGGACAATTGGTTGCCAAAGGTATAAAAACAGAAAACAATGTCTATGTTTTGAAAGAAGATAAGGAAGAGTGTCATCTAAGCAAGTATGATGAGAGTTGGCTATGGCATAGAAGACTTGGACATTTGAATTTTGATCATTTAATCAAGCTTAGAAACAATGGAGTAGTAAAATATTTTCCAAAGATATCAAAACCATATGAATCTGTATGTAAACCCTGTCAAATGGGAAAACTAACTCGAACTCAGTTTAAATCCAAGAGCTTCACATCAACAGATAAACCTCTTCAATTAGTGCATGTGGATTTATGTGGACCATAAAGAAAGGAAGGCATAGGAAAAGAAAACTATTTTATGCTGGTTATTAATGATTATTCTAGACTAACATGGGTTGATTTCCTAAAAGAAAAATCTGAAGCATTTGAGAAATTCAAAGTATTTAAGGCTCTGACGGAGAATCAAACAGGAAAAAGATTAAAAGCAGTAAGATCTGATAGAGGAGGAGAGTTTTGTTCAAAGGACTTCAAAGAATTCTGTGATGAACAAGGAATCAAAAGAGAATATACAATTTCAGGGACTCCACAACAAAATGGAGTAGCTGATAGACATAATAGATTAGTTCAACAAATGGCAAGGTCAATGATGAATGAAAGAAACATTTCTCAGACATTCTGGGTAGAGGCAATTCACACATCTGTTCATATTCTTAACAAAGCCCACTTAAGGCCAAACAGTGATAAAAATCCTTATGAGTTGTGGTTTGGGAGACCTACTTCAATCAAGCACTTTAAAGTCTTTGGAAGTAAATGTTATATAAAAAACAATGATGAACATCTTGGAAAATATGATGATAGGACTGATGAAGGTATCTTTTTGGGGTACGCTACAAACAGTAAAGGATACAGATGTTATAATAAGAGGTTACATAAAATGTTTGACAGCATTGACATTAAAATTGATGAAGATATGTCTGTCAAAGACATTCAGATAAGCAGTGTTGAATCAAATACATAGGATACAGTTGAAGAGGAAGAAGAACATGTCCAAGAATCAGAAAAGGAAGACTCTGAGTCAGGTAATGAAGGTATAGATTCACAACAACAATAAGTAAAACACTCTTCAAGAATTATTTGAAAAAATCAGAGGTTGTATTTATCTTGTAATCTCTTATTTATATTAATAGAAATATCTTTTCTTGTCCAATAATGTGTATTTGAATGAATATTGTATCCATTGGAATACGTCAAATGCTTTTACATTATTGATTATATATGCTAGAATAGATCTAACACCATGATATATAGTATGCTTGTATTGTTTACTTGTTGTTGAGGAAGTATTCTATCAATTCAAGATGAAGATTGGAAAGCTCAACGGGGATCTACTTCAACCGTCCGGAATAAGGTACGAGGTCTGATCCTTTAGTGTTAGACATTTTATTTCTATTGCATATTGGGAAAGATTGATTTTTGGAGTCAAGTTGTCTGTTGTGGTACCCCAAGACATAGGAATTTATCTCCGTAACAGAATTGGCGACTCCGCTGGGGAGTTCCTAGTAGTTGTCCTTTGGGGGGTTGATTTCTCGGCATTCAATGTATTTGAATTGCTCTTTCTCTCTTGTTTCTGTGTCGGGTCTAGGGGCATGTATGCCTGGTAGAGTCTGATTGTTGTGAAGTCTGTCTCATCCTGCCTGTTGTCCTTGTTTTATGCACCTTTTCTTCCTGTACGCGGGTTTTTGATTTACAGTCGTGTATACACGCAGTTTCCTCTGTGATTTCCATGTATACACGCTGGTTTACTGCGAACAGTCACATATACCCTTGATTTTGTCTTTTTGGGGAAGATAATGGGTTGCTGGGTGAATGCTGTTAGTTGTTGAGTCTCCTTTAGCACTGCCTGAGTCTGTCTAGACCTCTGTTTCTGACCAGAAACATTTTTTTTTTAGCCTAAATTTTTTTTTAGGAAAGTTCTTGTCATGGCATTTTCGATTTTTTGTTTGAGATTAGTGCATTAGAGTTCTTTTACCTTAGTGCTTTTCCTGAATGCTGTTTATGTGTGCTTGCAGAGTCTGGGGATGGTAGAATCATTCTTTTGCTTTTTGCATCTCTTTTATTTTCAAAAAATCCAAAAATATTTGCTTATCATCATGCATTCCATTTTGCACTTTGCATTGTACTTGCACTAGATCTAGATTTGCTTTGGAGTACTAGTTAGGACTTCATATAGGAAAATTTTGCATTCATTTGAAGAAGAATTATGCATTTCACGTAGTAGCATACCCTGTTTTCATGGACACAATGCATTTGCATTGATTGTTAAGGTGTGCATTTTACTTCATGTTGCGTCATAACACCACTAGTTGCACGACCATATCCTATTTTCGAGTAATAAAGCCAACTAAAATCAACGCTGAAGTAAAATGAATTACACTCTTTTCTTTTCTAGGGTGCACCAACAAGCTTAGGTTTTAGGATCTTGGAATAGTTCATTGTAAGTTAATTCTCCAAGATCACTAAACAACAACATCTAGGTGTCTGTCCAGGTGAGTGTGTGAAATCCTTGGTATAACCATTGTTCTCAGGATCCTCCTCTCAAACGGGAGTTAAGAACGAGGCAGTGTGAGTGGTTATTGATTGGGATGACCCCTAGTCATAACTGAGTAGCACCGGAGATATTTCCAGGATTGTATTCGTATATGGGGGCTCTTTCGAGAGTTTCGGGCTTTGCTACCTTGCCCATACGGTCAATCCCACCTGCAACTGTCCACCTGAGCTTTGATTATATTGAGGTGACCTTAGTGACCTTACCTAGGATATCGAGGGGGTACTTGTAGAGGTTATTCTGTAGGTGTCTCGGCCAGGTTGGGATCGAACAACATAGTCGCTTTACGCGTTGAAGCTGAGGGCTACAATAATTGGTTACGTACCTCTGCTTGTTGTGTATGGGAGTCTTAGGCCTCTCCTAGGCGAGACATACCTGCTTCATTCGGGAGCTCATTTATCCAGCCCTTGTTTGCTTGCATTTAGCTTTAAATTTTATTAGTGATTGCTCTGTGCACGCTAGTTGGCCTAGGGTTTATGTAAATAGAGAGACTTTGCTATTTTTTGAGTCATTGTGGATTCAAGTGCGGTTCCGCACTGTTCTCATCGGTTAGCAGGTCTTCTGCCTTCTACTTCTCCTCCTCCTTTGGGAGAGAGACCTAGACAGTCCAGGCAGACTATGTCACACACTGATTCACACACCATGGGGGACCATTCAGAGGATATTCCTGAACCACCCCCTCCGATTCGTATTGACGATGGGGAACTTACTCCTACGTATGATCCTTCACCCGACCTAGCTGATTTTGGTCCCGTTATTTCTCAGATAGGAGCCTTGCACGATAGACCTACTCACTCTAGGGCGGATTCCCCATTGACACGTTACCGGTATGGAATGCCGGAAGATGCCGAGACTCACTTTGAACCTGCCAGCACTAGCTACGGTAGTTATGCTATGTCTGGTTTCCCTGCACATGATTTGAAATTTCATGTCGAATCCAACTTTGAGCCTAACACTATGCCTGGGGGAAATCCCATTCCTTACCTTGCAGAGAGGTTTGGGAGTACTAGTCACATTGCACCTTCCGTCCCAGTGGTGGAAGCTACATCATATCTCCCTCCTAGGAAGGCGTTGCTTTCTGCTCTTGGTGTGAACAGAGATGATTTTTCCTCGGTGATCAAATTTGAAATTGTAGGAATGCAGCCTCACTTGCCCTACTATGTGTCCCTTTTGTTCCACGTAGAATGTCTTAATATGATCGTCAAGCGTACTGTGATTGAAACTGTGGGGACCTACCTAATGACTTGACAAGACTTGTTTACATTAATAATCCTCCCGATCAGAACATTGAGGTAAGACAATATGACTCAAATACATAATAGAAACATCCCGGAATAAACATCGGGTTACAATATATAAAATACATATAAGAATACATTCCGAAGTTACATATACATCAACACTCCCTCTTAACTAGGAAGGTATTCTTTCGACACAATTTTCAGCACTGGTCTTCTTCTCTGTATCACTGGATCATGTTCATCTTCAAGTCATCTCTGTCATCAAGTATTCTTCGTCTTCAAGTCATCTTCATCTTCAAGTCATCTATATCTGGATCATCTCTCGATCTGGATCATCATAGGACATCATCACAGGATCTAGATCATCACTCGATCTGGATCATCATCACTGAATCTAGATCATCACTCGATCTGGATCATCTCTCTAGACTGGATCTGGATCATCACTCGATCTGGATCATCTCTCTGGACTGGATCTGGATCATCACTCGATCT
>LPNX010713204.1:7717-48411 GCA_001517045.1 Pseudotsuga menziesii
CAAAAAAGTTTTAAAAAAAAGCCGAATGGACGTGGGATAACAGGTCGTTAATCCCCCAGTTACTATGTTCTAGAAGTAACCGATCACTTCTTCATCATTCCTTGGTTAGCTGGATTTGGACTGACTGATGCTGGAAATTGTCGCTTTCGTGAAACTCCACAATCGCTTTCTTCTTCATCACCGGATTCCTTTCTTCTCTTGATCATCTGCGGATTCCATTCTTTTTCTTCTTCATCACCGGATTTATTTTGTTGTCTTCTTCATCGCCGGATTTCATTCGTTTTCTTCTTCATCACCGCCTCATTTTCATCAACATCGCCCCAATAATATGATCTTGGGATTGGAACTCACCGTGAAATCGCTTAATAAGTGCAGAAATCTGAGAAAACACATCTATATTACAAACAAGACAAAGGGTCTTCTTCAAATCTTAATCAAGGAAGAAACAAACTACAACCTCATCCAATTTTCTCTCCAGCCACACAACAAAGGAATATCGAATAATTACTACAGGCAGAGAACAAAACTGCAACCTCATCCTTGGTCTCATTCCATTAGAGCATTAAAGCATTTTTCCTTTGATCAAGAATGCCGTTATCATACAACGGCTATTCAAGATTTGAAATGTTTTTGTTTTCTATCAACGAGTTTTACTATAATATTCTGACAACGCTGGATCCTCATCCTCTGCAGCTTGCGGAGGAGTAAGTGAAGGCTTATGGCGTAAGTATCAGCGAAAGTTTTGATTTAGGGCCGCCACTTACTAGGATTACAATGGATATTTAAAAGTTTTCACTCCACGGAGGAACAGGATATATAAAGTTTTGAATGGCAACAAAGAATTGAAATTAGGTTAGTTCACTCACTCTAACGTTTATGTTTTTATGGTTTAAAATTTTAAGTTTTTGTGTTTATAGTTTAAAATTTAAAATTTTAGATTATATTAAATTTATTAATAACCAATATTAAAAAAGTTAATTATATTATATGTATCATTGTTAACAATTAGAATATTTAGTTGATTATGTTTAAATTTTAAATTAATAATAAATATTTTAAGGTTATAATATAATTATATTATAGGAGTCATTGTTAATAAATACAATATTTAAAATATTTAGCTGATTATGTTTTATGTATTTATTTGAATTTAAAAATATAAAGTATTTATTCAAATTTAGAAAGGCAAAATATTGTAAATATGATTTTTTTATGTATTTGATTTTTAAAATACAAAATATTATAAATATGTTTTTGTGATGGAGAAAAAACCAATTATTTTTTTAAGTAAAGAATTTTTTGTTTATTTTGAGTGAGCATAAAAATAGTGTGTTTTTAGTGAACATAAATATATTGTGTTATAGTTTTTCTTTTCACTTCATGTTTATGGTGAACCTAACTTTATTTTCTTAAAGATATAGCATGATTTGAAAAAAAAAATCAGATTATTTTAAGTAGTTAGGTTTTAGCCATCATAATAATATAAATCAAGATCTAAGTCTTTGATTATATAAACAAGGCTAAAATATGATTATAATATTATGCAAATGTTTTTCTTTTAAAACAAATGTTAAACACCTTTTAAAATATAAAATGATTATATTTTTTAATTTAGTAAGAGAAAACTATAAAAATTAAAAATTTATTTTTAAATTGGGAAGAGAAAATTATAAAATTTCATGCCTCTAAATAAAACTATAAAAAATAAACAAAGTTAAAAAAATTAAAGTTATTTATTAACTTCAAAATATAATTAAATTAAATTAATAATTATTAAAAAACTTTATAATATATATATGAAATTAGTTTAAACTTCACCTAAATCTATGCTCTAATATAATAAGTAATTTGAAATCCAAAGAAATCTATGCTTTATACCAATTCCCATGAAATTACTATGGATATCCGTGATGACTTGGAAGGCTTGGTTAATGTCTTCCTACGCACTTCCCTCACCGCTTTGAAAGTTAGGCTTACTTTTCTGTATGATTAGTAAATATGATTTGTACTAGTATGTGTGTGATTTTTTAAAAAAAATTGTGAAATTAGTGTTTTTTATTAAATAAATTATGTAGTTAACATGTTTATAAGACAGTTTTAATTGATAAGGAAAACAAATGAGGTAAACCCTTTTCTATTCTGGCCATATTTTTTTTCTTTTTTTCAGAGGAAAAAATACAATACGAGTCTTTGTTATTCATATGAATCAAAAGACATCATTTACATACCAACATGATGACTGATAAATATATGTCAATCCAGAACATCACAGCAACATAAAATGACAACATACAAAATACTGTCTACCAGAAGAAAAAGTCTGATCATAGCAGACTTTTCTCATCATCCCTGATAAATCAGGTCAGATAATGCAGAGAAAGATCGAAGATGAACATCAAACAAGACATTCCTCAACAAGACAAGCTGGCTGAAAGGACTCAAACAGACCAGACAAAGATAATCCATCATATGCTGAAAAAACAAGTGAATCAGCTACACTAAAAAAGAACATATTGGCCATGATTTATGACCAAACCATCCAGCATTTCAGAGAAAGATCCATATCCCATATCCAAATTCAGGGCCTGTTTTGAGAGTCCATCTGCCAACGAGTTATACTGATGGAATATGTGTTTGAAGATTACCGGAGGGGCCATTTGAAGCATATTTCTTATGTCATTATACCAATGCATCAGTGAAGGAACATCAAGTGCAGAAATTCTGTTGAGCCAAGATATGATAACCATAGAATCACCATATATTAAATGCATGTGGATACCCATCATCAAGCTTACTCTAAGAATTGCCCAAAGAGCCAATAATTCCGCTCTAGTGTTCGTGCTACTACCACATCCCATAGAGAAACTGAAGAAGTGAGTATCATTTAGATAGATCACAAAACCTGAGCCACCTATTTTCTCCGCAGCAGCTCCATCGAAGTATCCACAGGGAAAGGCCTTTAACGGTTTAGAACCAATATTCTGAATTTTATGGATTTTTATAGGAGTTGGGTAAGTATTTAAAAAACCTTCAATCCTAGAAATAAGAGATGAGAACGACGGTCTCCTATTTTCAAAAAGACAGTGATTCCGGAGAATCCATATACCCCAGAAGATAAACAGAGGCAAGTATCTAAATGGAGTTGCATGCGCAAAGGTATTAAACCACTGAGCCAAAAAGGACTGGACAGTATTGAAAATAGGAAAGGAGCACCCAAACTTAACCGCGAAATGTGTGAGAATACACACAGTGAAAGGGCAGAAAATAAAGAGATGTTGTATATCCTCCAAATTTCCTTCACATAGAACATAGCGACTCAGACCATTAAAACCTCTAATCTGGAGTTGATCCCAGGTTAAAATATTGCCTCTGGTCAGTAGCCATGTAAAACAAGCTATTTTCAGAGGTATATTTAGAGTCCATATAAATTCCAGAACTGCTTCATCTATCTCTGAACAACTGTCAGAGAATATACAATCATAGCCTTCAGCAGCAATTAGAGGGCCCATATAATTTTTATGAGACCAGGTAAGAGAATCATTCTGATCAGAGAGACAAATTCGGCCATAATACAGACCTCTGATAAAATTATCCCAAAGATCTTTCCATTCACCAACAAGATCGAGATCTTTAGCCGAGAACTAGTAGCCTGAGGCAAAGGGAGTTTGATTCCTAGCTTGGGCTAGAGAGGAGATTCCATAATATTCCAAGTAATCTCTCAAGTCTCTCGGCAGAGTAAAAGAGGAGCCCATACCAACGAACGGATCTGCACCCAGGCAGATAGCAGATCCATTACCAACACTCTAGATTATCCCTTTACCAATCCACGGTAAGGTAGAGATGAACCCTCTCCAAATTATCAAGGCGTTTTTAAAATTGAAGCTTTTTTCCCTAAACCATGAATGCAAAGGCTTGTTTTTCAGATACTTAACAGATATAAGATGATGCCAGATGCCATTGCTTTTCAGGGCAAGCCAAAAACTTTTCATCCTCAGGGACAGACTGAAGCTAGGCAGGAGACCAGTAATTCTTCGGAGAAGTGCCTCATCCAGATCATTATGAAGAAAAAAAGATTTGTTCAAATTTATACACATACCTGAGGCCTCACAAAAAGTATCAAGGATGACTTTGAAATCCAACCATTCCTCAAAAGTACCCAGACCAAATAAAATCACATCATCTGCAAATAGTAAATGAGTGAGAGAAAGATGAGATGAAATTTTGATCCCTTTAATTTTGCCATTATGTTTGGCATCTTCAATCAAAATACTAAGCCCTTCTATAACCAGGATGAACAAAAGGGGGGACAAAGGGAAGCCCTGCCTGATTCCACGAGAGGATGGAAAAAAGGAAGAAGGAGAACCATTTACGAGGACAACAAAGTTGGCTGAAGAGATACAGCCCAAGATCCAGTTAACCCCAGGAAGAGGAACCCCAATTTGAATAAGTATGAGACGGATAAAGGTCCAATTAACTCTGTCAAATGCTTTTGATAAGTCCAATTTTAGGATGATATCACATCTCCTTTTGGTTTTGACAGTATGTAAAACTTCTTGAGTAATGGCTATGGGCTCGAGGATCTAGCGGTTTTTTAGAAATCCAAATTACTGAGGGGAAATGGAAGCATCTAGGAAAGGCTTAAGTCTCAGAGCTGCAATTTTTGAAATCAGCTTATAGTAGAGATTACAGAGAGAAATGGGGAAAAAATCAACATAAGACACAGGCAGATCAAGCTTTGGGATGAGAGCTTGAAAAATGTGGAATTAAGGGTTGGAGTCACTCTGCCCGAGATCCTATAATTTTCCACCATATTGATGAGGAGAGGTCCTAAGAGATCAAAGAAGGTCAAGTAGAACTCTACAGGCTAGCCATCCGGGCATGGCGCCTTATCTCTTTTAAACAATTTTAGAGCCCTTTCTACTTCCATGATAGTGACAGAGCTAGTGAAAGATTCTTTCTCCACTGCACTGATATAGGAGGGACAACGACGAATAACCTTTAGTTGGGCCTCAAGGTTTTTCAAGTGATCATCTTCAAAAATATTCTTGTAGTGTCGAATCCCAAGGGCTTTAAGACTATGATCATTTGAAACCCAATTACCCAAATCATCTTGCAAACTCCAGATAGCATTATGATTTTTTCGGGCTGAAGCCACCGCATGAAAATACTTAGTATTTGCATCCCCATTTTGAGCCCAAGTAACCCTACTTTGAAGTCTTGCAGAATAAAGTTCATGATCTAATAGCTTTTGAAGAGCAGCTTTGAGAGAGTTCAATTTCAGTTGCTGATCTTCATTTAATACATGGGGGCTTCACTTGTTGGCCAATATCCTATCACGTTAGTTCATATTGTGGGTTTTAAAATTATCAAAAATCGAACCAATATATTGTAGGTATTGGGGTGATGAGGGGTTTAAGTGGGGGTGGGTAGGGTGGTTTATAAGGATTGAGGTATAAAAAGGGGCGGGGAGGAGGTTTTAAGTATTGGGAGGGGGTTTCAACAAAAAGAGTTTGGGTCAATATCTCTCGAAATTAAGGGTATTCTTTAATATCCCATGATTGCACGTGCTATGTGAGAGGTTCACTAAGTGAAGTCCCTATGATTTAATATAGCAGATTGAGAAGAAAAAAGAAGAGAACTTATTTCCTCTTCCAAGGCCGCAGACTTATCCTTCATCTTAAGAGCTTCTACTTTAGTCCAAGATTTGACCTTTTCTTTTAGTGCTCGAAGTTTAATGAGAGATCATGCATAGCATCCAAAGAGGTATTCGAGTGAATAAGTGGCCATTCAGCTCATATCATCTAGATAAATTTCTCATTGTCTAACCATGATTGATTAAACTTAAAAGGATAGGTGCAAGGGCTCTGATGATCCAACCAATCAAGTAAAACATGGAAGTGATCAAAAATCCCGCATCTGTGAGCCCAAACCCGATACCTGGGAAGAGAGCTAACAAGATGATCTGATAACAAAAAATGATCAAGCCTTTTTGAAATACCATCTTCCCCTATCCTTCCATTCCTCCATGTAGGGCCAGCACAGGATGGAGCCACATCCACCAAACGATGATCAGAGAAAAGCTTCAAGAAAAAAGGTCCCAAGGGATCAAGTTGCGCTCTAGATCCCCAAATCTCTAAGGCATTCAGAGTTAAATTCAGATCACCAGCGAGGATAAGATTTGGCAGCAAGAGGAGACCACCCGAAGCCACAACATTCCAGAAAGAATCGTGATTGAGGTAAGGGCCGTAGCAGTTTAGAATAGAAAGATCGAAAGAAGAGCCCCGAATCGAAGCTTTAAGTAAGATACGAGTAGCAGTACATATGAAATAATGTCATGGGCATATTAGTTTAACGTTTTTGGTTTTTTTAGTTGAAAAGAACTTTAAAAATGTTTTTTTTTAAATCACTGAACAAACCGTAAACCGTAAATACTATCTTCGATAACATTATTATGATATATATATAAAAGTGTAACGCTGGCAACTATGATAGAGACAATAGAAGAAGTATGGTGGTAACGCTTTCGACATGCCATACCCTATGGATTCTCCAGATTTGCTCAAACATACATAATTTGTTACTAAGGGTATATCCATCTACCATGTGGGATGGATTGATTGGAAGAAAATCAATATGGAAATGGAAATATGGGAAATAAACTAGCCCATTAAATCAGTTGGTAGGCAATATTCCAATAAGATAAAAATGCTCAATTAGGTATTAAAATTTAAATAGCTTAATTTCATAAGTTTTAGACTTACCAAAAAAATCATATTATATGAGAAATAATTATAACATCTTAAAAATAAATATATTATTGAAATATTCTTAAAATAAAAGACATGAAAATAACTAATATAATTTTAATTAACATAAAATAAGATATATATTCTAAACTTTCCATAAAAACTTAGTTTTTATATTTATTCTTTTAACTTTATATATATTGGCCCTATGGACCTATATGGATATATTCTTAATATCAATAATCATAAATTTTTCATTTAATGATATAATTAGAATCCTAATAATTATGACATCTAACAACATTAAAATCCTAACAACATTATGACATCCAACAACCTTAAAATCCTACTAGTTCAAGTGGGGGCAACCGATCTTTTAAGTGACCAGAGTTAACTTTACTCATGGGAATGATAATAATGATAATAACTTGCTTGTTGATATTTTTTTAATAATGGGAAGGATAATAACTTTTTCGTTTGCTTATATAATTTTTTCTTTCAATACATCAATTATGAAGTCTAATGACACTAAAATCCTATATTTCAAGTGAAAAGAAAACAACTTTTTTAATGCACAGAGTAAACTTTCAACAAGTAGAAGATGTGCATAATAAATAAATTGAATGCAAGACCTAGGTATATACATTTATTCCTCGAACGAATTGTTGAAATCAACTTTTTGGAAAGCTTAGGGGTAAAACTCAAAGACTGAAAGAGTTCCATAGAGGTTACAGGCTTACAACAAATAGAATAATTAAAACATTCACACGATCAAGAAATAATGATGAGGTTGAAAGAATCTGTCAAATGATCAATAAAGAATGAGCAAGTAACTTGAGGACTTTAGCTCAAAACATGGTGTGGCTTTAGTGTATAACCAACGTAGATCCAAATCATAGGCTCTATCAAGCGTCGAGATGGATCAAATCTCTAGGGGTGCAAACCTCTTCTTAGGTATCCATTGATTTGATTCAAACCAAAAGACACATCTTTTTATTTAAGGTCCATATATTATATTTTTATTATTAATATTTAATATTATTTATGGCCGACATATAATATTTTTTATTTTGTTAGGAACGAACATTGCATCATTTCCCTACACATGGTTATAAAACCATATGCAAGGCCCTCCTACAACCATGGGTTGTTTAGGAGGCCTTGCACATGGTTTTAAAACCATTTGCAAGGCCCTCCTAAACCATGTAAAATAAAACCATGGGTTGTTTAGGAGGCCTTGCACATGGTTTAAAAACCATGTACAAAGCCTCCTAAACCATGTACAATAAAACCATGGGTTGTTTAGAATGTCTTGCACATGGTTTTAAAACCATGTGCAAGGTCAACATTTTTTTTGCGGATAATTCAATTTTGTGTTTTTTCTTGACCCACATTTTATTTTTACAGATAATTAAATTTTTACTTTTTTATTGTTTTGTTAGGTAGGAAGATTACAACATCTCCCCCATATTAAATTGTTTTATTTTGGCCTATTAGAAAATTTATTTCCCATAATATTCACTATCACTATTATTTTTTGCTGACATGTTACAAACGTTAGTAACGTTACATCATGTTACAAGATCTCCCCCATACTGGGCTATAGAGCGCCTCTCGACGCAATAATATTGTTATAATTAGCTTCACTCAAGCATAGACTCAAGCATACTATGTAAGTTTAGTCAACATATTCAATGCAGTAAAAGGTTGTGGCCTATGTTACGTCATCAAAAGAGGACTCATAGGCCCCAGCATTACATAGACTCATCCTTTTTACACCTATGGAGTCATCAAAAAGTTTTCTAACTTATCCTTTGACATATATTCAAGCCTTCAATGCCCATAATTTCTTAAAGTGAAGTGAAAATGCATTCATGACCTTTTTTTTGTTCATAAGAAATTAATGCTATGCACAAAAAATATAATGGCGACTGTGGAAGGAGAAGATTATAGTGGAAAATGCAGAGGATGAAGAAAAAAATATAGGCAAGATAAAGAACCAATTGTAAGCTTGATCATCTGGATGATTAGATCAATGGCTAGGCAAGATATAGATGAAATACCCAACTCAAATACTTCCCTAGGGGTGGAATAGGTAGGTTAGGGAGTCCCTTTTACCTGTTGGTTTGATAGTGCGGCTTAATCATTATATATGACTAAGACCAGGCACACTATTCACTGTACTAATCCTTTACTCCGACCATATTTTCCCTAAATATGATCAAAATCAGGCCTGAAATTTACAATTTGAGTGACTAATCACCATTCTAAGTTACTTATTATGTTCTATAGCCAACTGAACAATTGTTACAGCACTTCTTCATTTTCCAGATTACAACCATACTGGACGATCATTGAATGGTTCTTGGAATTGTAATTTAATAAATTGGAATGCTACTTTAAAAAATGAAATTTAATAAATATGGCAGATACCTAGAACCATTGACACTATGATGGAATCAACTATTTAGAAAGAAATCAAGTAGAGACAACATACCTATAGCTAGGATTCATTCCACAAGGATTTCAAAGACAGAATAGAAAGGATTGAATCTTGTTGAATACTTTCCTTCCATCAAGCTCTTCTAACCAAAGGTCATTCACATCCGAACATAATAAAGCCAAACTTGAAATATTTTTAATAAAATTTAGATTTGACATAAGCATGAAAGCTATGTATGAAATTGAGTTAAATAGGAAGAGAGAAAGAATTTTTAATGAATTTACAGACTCATTAAGGTTTCAAAATGATCAAATTCGTTCAAGAATTAGGGCTTCAAAAGGGCTTGAATCATATTGAAGGATCATATTCTTTCCTTCATTGGGTTATTCCAACCAATGGAAATTCACATTGAACAAAACAATTCTAAACCTGAAATATTTTTTATCATATTGATAAAATGAAAGAAAAGCTATGCATTAGATTTAAGATAAGTGGGAAGATTAGAAGAAATAACAATAAAACATACCAGTGAGAGAAATTATCATTGAGCATCTCAACTATCCTTCCCTTGAATTTGTGTGCTCCTGCGCATGATCCAACCTAGTCCAGCTTCCTCTATCACACACACAGAAATGATTCAAAAACACATACGTTGCATTTGTGATCCAGACTCCAACAACAAATTTGAAGGGGAGCAACTAAAGGGGAAAGGTAGATTGAGGAAGCTGAAAGGTAACTATTAGCTAGTGGATGTTTATTATATCCTTCATATTCTAATTGTATTTTCTAGTCATAACTACTTCAATTAAGAGAATATACTTTGTTCAAGAGATTTACACATTTCTTTCATTTTAATGGTTATTGTCATTAAGCAGTTGGTCGAGAATGGGATGGAATTCATTTATACATCACAAACAATATTGACTGGATGAAGGTATGGATTGAATGATGCGCACAATCGGGTCATGGAATATCATGGGAAGGTAAGGCTTCATTGGTAAAAGAAGCACAACGCAATGGAGATAACAATCTAATAGAAAGGGAAATTGATTTGGAATATGGTGTGAAAGATAAAATGGCAAGCATATAATTAATCAATCCCTCTAAATATTTTATTTTGCAAATTACTTTTGGACGTACATGTTCTTATTTTCCATGTATTGTTGCATAAGGACTGAATGGTTGTGTAATCTTTTAATGTATTGCTTATTGCAGGTAAAACACCATAAGGCTATGGTCTGCAATGGAGGTAGATATCAGATCAAAAAATTAGATGAAATAAAGAAAACATCATATTCTAGGGTTTTGGTTGTCTTTGAACAAGTATTTTACTCATAGGTTCTAGCTAAATCGGGTTGGTCATTTGTTGTGAGACATGATCCAATGGGAAGGCCGGTAAAGTATAACCTAGATGATGGTAATGAAGAGGGTTCTTTGGAAGAAGAATATGATGACGAAGAGCATGATCAACTTGAGTTAGCTGACAATCATGATCCAACAGAAGATGTCCAAGTAATAGTTGAATCGGATGATGTAGCAAACAATGTCTATGAACATTATTCTGATGATGACACAATGAGCGTAACTGATGATGTCACGATGATGACATGGATGAAGAAGACGATGACATGGATGAAGAATATGATGAAATATATTGAAAGGTAAATATTTAATTAGAACTATTATTTTATCTTATTTAAACAAAAAGAGTTAATAACATCATCACCATCACCATCATCATCATCATCATCATCATCATCATCATCATCATCATCATCGTCATCATCATCATCATTTTCATCATCGACATCAACATCATAATGATCATCATCATCATCAACATATTCATCATCATGGTCTTCATCGTCATCATCATCATCATCATCATGGTCTTCGTCATCATCGTCCTCATCATCACACATCATCATATTCATCATCATCGTCGTCATCATCACACATCATCATCTTCATCATCATCATCATAAGGTAGTCATCATCATCGTCATCTTCATCATCGTTGTCTTCATGATCATCATTACCATGCGCATCATCTTCATCATCATCGTCGTCGTCGTCATCATCATCCTCATGATGATGATAATCATCATCAACATCATCATCACTGTCATCATCATCTTCATCATCATCATCATCATCATCATCATCATCATCATTATCCTCATGATCATCATCGTCATCATCATCATCATCACCATCATCATCATCTTCATCATCATCATCATAATTATCATCGTCATCCTCATGACGATGATAATCATCATCAACATCATCATCACCATCATCATCATTAACATCATCATCATCATCATCATTGTCATCGTCGACATCATCATTGTCATCATCTTCATCAACATCATAATCATCATTATCATCATCAACATCATCATCATCATCTTCATCATCATCGTCATCATTATCATCGTCATCCTCATGATGATGATAATAATCATCATCATCATTGTCATCGTCGACATCAACATCATAATCATCATCATCATCATCAACCTCATCATCAAAATCATCATTATCATCTTCATCATCATCGTCATCATTATCATCGTCATCCTCATGACGATAATAATCATCATCATCATCATCAACATCATCATCATCATCACAATCATAATCATCATCATTAGGATCATCATCATCATCATCATCACAATCATAATCATCATCATTAGGATCATCATCATCATCATTGTCATTGTCGTCATCAACATCATCATCATCATCAACAACATCATCAACATCATCATCATCATCATCAACATCATCATCATTGTCATCATCGACATCAACATCATAATCATAGTCATCATCATAATCATCATCATCATCAACAACAACATCATCATCACCATGCTCACATGCTCACATGCTCAACTTTTCAATCATCCTTCAAAGCTATATTTTCATTTATCCAAGATAGGGATGTGTCATTATGTAGATGGTTCTTCCCTCATTACTGTGAAGGTTCTTTATTCTAGTTAGGATGTTTTTCTTCCTCTTAGGTTTGCATCTCTCTATTGAACATATATTTGGGACCCATAGTTCTAGAAGTCGAGGAATCTATTAGATATAAGAAGTATTTCAAGGATACAAAAAATTCCTTTCATTTTATTGGCTATATCAAACAATTTCTTTCTCATCACTTTTTGATTGAAAGGTTTGCCAGTATTATGCATTTTTTTTCGAAAATTAGTATTTGAAGTAAACTAAGTTTTACTTATTCTTAATGTTGGTGAAAAGTTCATATCACTACCTATATGTGGATATGTGTAGAAATTAACCTTCCGAAAGACTACCATAGGACATGATGTTGTTAGAAGCCATTGACTATGTTGTTGTTAGGACATGATGAGGAGGAGGAGGAGGAGGAGGGTCATGATTATGAAGACGATGATGACAACGATGATGATGATGATGGTGATGATGATGATGATGATTATGATGAAGAGGACGATGATGATGATCATGATGATGATGAAGAGGATGTTGATGATAATGATGAAGAGGATGACGACGACGATGATGACGTTGATTATTGAACATCATTGTCATAATCAACATCATCATTATCATCATCATCCTATTCATCATTATCATCATCATTCTCAGTATCATCGTCGTCATCGTCATCGTCCTCTTCATCATCATCATCATCATCACCATCATCGTCATCATCACCGTCATCGTTGCCATTACCATCATCATCATCATCATCATCATGATGGCGATGATGATGACGTTGATGAAGATGATGGTGATCATCAGCATTTCCATCATCATCATCATCATCGCCATCACCATCATCATCGCCATCACCATCATCATCACTAGGATGATGATGATGGTGTTGATGACGATGATGACGATGAGGGTCATGACGATGATGATGATGATGATGATGGATGACGATGACGTTGATGATGATGATGATGAGGGTCCTGATAATGAAGACAACGATGTTGAAGATGATGACAATGATGATGATGGTGATGATGATGATGATGATGTGATGATGGTGATCATTTCCATCATCATCATTATCACCGTCATCATCACCATTACCATCATCACGATGATGAAGACGATGACGACGATGACGATGATGGTGATGATGAGGGTCATGACAATGAATACCATGATGTTGAAGACGATGATGACAATGATGATGATGATGACGACGATGACGATGACGATGATGATGATGACGATGATGATGATGATGATCAACATAACGATAATGATTAGGTGAGATTTTAGGGATTACCTGGATCACCATCATCATCTTCATCTTCAGGGGTTTCATTGTAGGGATTAGGTGAGATCACCACCGTCATCATCATATTATAATAAAAAATACTATTCCTAAGTTAAAAATGCATATACTAAAAAATACATATAGCTAAGTTAAAAATACTATACCTAATAAAAAAATACTATTATGGCAATACATATAATATACAATAACATATAATAAAAATTAAATACATATAATAAAAAATAATATGAAATAAAAATAAAATACATATAATATATAATAATATATAATAAAAAATAAATAGTCTATTTAGACATTGTCGCGACTTGTTTTGGACAGTTCTATGCAATTTGGAGGTTTATGTGAATTTTGGAGTAGCTCTGGTGGAGCTCAAGGTTTAGAATTGGAGCTCACGGTTGATAATTGGAGCTCATGGTTTCAATTTGGAGCTCATGGCTCAATGGGTAAGAATCATGACATAATTTTTTGGGCATGCTATGACAAGGTTTTTGGGCATGCAACCGGTTCAGGGTTTTAGTTTGTGTGCTGTGATGTTTGCTCCTTTATGTTGATCTAAAAAAGTAGCGGTCCAATATTGACTTTCCTTAAGGGGGAGGGGACCCTATGATATATAATTTGATACCATCAACCGCTCACTTTGGCAAGCTACTTTGGCACCTCAATCTCATAAACCCATTTCCCAATAGCGAGGGTTGGGGTTTACCATCAACACCCCTATTGGTCATTCCGTTCCTTAACATGCAGAACCAGAGCCTGGACTTCTGGCCTTAGAAGAGTTAGTTAGTGAGTGCTGTCTTAAAACATGGATCGATAAATATGCTCATAAGTAAGTAAACAACATGCTCGTTATCTTGCTTCCACTAGGGAAACTTCATCGAAAGGTATGGCTCATATAGTGCTGTGATGTTTGACTTTTTTTTTCCAAAGAAAAAAGCATAATTTTATTTCATCCGTAGAGAGACAAAATTACATTTTGTAGATATGCAATGCATATTTTTAAGAATAGTATGATAGTTCATATCCTGTACCAAAAAAAAGTCTATAAAAACTGCCCAAACCCATTCATCGGATGATAAAGCACTCCATCTATCCACAAAAATAGAAACAGAGAACAATTTCATGGTACCAAGTTCATTCCATGAGAACGACAAGATAAAACAGCCCATATAGTTAGCATAATAGTAACGGAAATATCATCCAATTGTCATATCCAACAGTTCACAAACATAGAAATCAATACTGTCCAAAAAAACAACGAACATCCGACTCCAAGGCATAGATCAGCAGCAAAGCCTCATAATGTCTCTGTGATGTTTGATGTGTATTCCAAACTAAAATTTTAGATGCCCTAGATTGCCACATTAAATTAGGATATATGAGAGCTAAGGGAAAAATTATCTCTTGGCTCACCGTAGCCCACCCATCATCAGACCTGCAAGGGAGTAGGAGAAGTTCTATGTGAATACTCAACCCAAATAGAGCAGTGGTTTACCTTAAAAAATAGTTCCCATTATTTATTACGTGCCAATATTTTGTTACAACAATTAGAAATCTGACTTGAATGAGATGAATCCCCCACCCCTATATAATTATAAAGGGTTTTTCAATGTTGGAATGAAATCGATTAACCACTCGGTTTCCAAAATTGATCTAACTCGGTTTATGGATGATTGGATTTTTCTTCATGTCATTTAGATCATCCATGTCTATATGTATCTGAGCTATGCATCAAATTGAATGGATAGCATATACAATAGGGGGGTTGTTCACTAGATAGGGGAAACACATGGATTACCAACATGAGGGAAATCCATTAAATACGCTAATGCTTGGACTATAATAGACCACTTTGGTTGGACACTAATGCAAACCCATGTATGATTTCACTATTAAGTTGAACCTAAATGACAAATAGAGAGAAGCACTAAGAAAGCTACAACACTTTGTAGGAAATCGAATGAGTAGAGATATAATGATGTTAGTTCCTGGAGATCTTGTAGAGTGGATGCTTGGTTGCTCTATAGGTTCGAAATATTTAGGTTCCTCATTAGATGCTTTTCTAGATGAATATGTTGGAGACATTTACCACCTTACACACTCATTTTGGTCAATTTGGCCTAGTTAAACCACTATCCTAAGTATTATTGACTTAATTAACATCAGAGGAGCACTAGATGACATTATCTAGATCACATCCATGCCTACCTTCAGTTAAGGAGGCTAAATTAGCCTTATCCTACATTTAGGGAGGCTAACTGGAGTGCTTTGGGGGTGATCTACGTGTCATTAATGCACCATATTGATAACTGATGATTACAATCAGTTAAACAGAGCAGTGAAGGCACCCTCCATCATTAAATTGATTATTTATTAATGATTTAATGAACTGGAGCCAACAAAGGTTCCTCCAACCACTTTTGATGTTCAGTTACACTTCAGTTAACCTCATCAGGGTTCATTGGAGTCATTAATGCACTACAAAATTTGAGGAAAAAATCTGACGGCTACCATGTCTGAAATTCGACACTAACCTGTCGGGTATTCGACACATACACTTTTTTTTTGCTGTCGGTGGCGTAACGTCGGATATTTGACCATCAAATAATAAGGGTTGAAGCTTCGACAGACCATTGTGTCACATATTCAACTGTTATTCCTTCCGAAGTGCCAACCAAAATTGCATAAACCGTCGAAAATCTGACGTCATCCGACCCCTGAAGCGTTGGCCATCCAACGAAAAAAAGTGTCTGAGAAATGGTGGTGTTGTCGTTTTTTTAATTCAGACAGTGTCAGTACTCCAACCCACTCCAACACTAGAATATTCGGCCTTCTGACGTAGTCCGACACTTTAACTGTCGGTCATTCGATGGGAGGAAGCGTTGGAGTCATGGCATGGCCGTCGGATGGGTTGACTAGAGTGTCAAAAAAACGTCGGAAAAGTGATTCTTGTTGATGGATTTAAAACAAAAATATCCAAATATTTCACTTATGACCACATGGTTTCATCCTAGAATTTGACCACTGAAGGAAGCCTGGTAGCAAACTAGAGGATTCTATGTCAAGTATATATTTCATCTTTGCACATATAGTTATCACAACTACTTTACTCTTAACTTTACTTTTCACAAAATAGAAAACCCAATATCCTCAAGAGAAGCACCCTCCTTTCTATTTATGGAATAAGGAAGAGAGTAATTACAAGCAAACCCTATACTAAGTCTAAAAGTGGACCACTTAACAAGACAAAGTCCAATCTAACCAATCCATGAACACTTTAAGAGAATGTTCCTTAACTAGAGACAGTACATGTGCTAAGGGTAGGTGATTACAACACAACTTCATGGTAGTGTGAACCACATGTACAAAGGTCACGTAATCCCATGCCTGCATTTTCCAACTTACCCACTTAGAAATGGCCTATGTGACTTGGCTTTCGAGAGAGTCGAAGAAAGGTTGCTTGCAATCAAGTTTTCCTAGTTGAACACAATGCAGTGCTTCTCTGGGTGAGACTATTAGTTGGAAAGTGGAATGAAGTAGTCCCCATACACTGTCTATGTCCCTGACCTCCATTTTGAGTTGACTAAAGTTCTAAACGGTGGTATTTTATAACATGATTAAAATTAAATGGGTCTAAAGAATTGTGTTTATCCTTTATATGCATTGTGCTAATTGTATAAGTATCTGCATAAGTTTCTCCCTGTATAAGAAAGAGCTCTCATGAAAAGAGTGCTTTACATCCCCAATCTCAATAAGTGATGATGGAGGACATTGAACCTATAGAGTCTCTAAACAGAGGGGGCCGAAGGAAACAACTAAGATAAAAAAATAACAAAAATAAACTTGTTGACCAAGAGGCATTCAATACTTTTAGAATAGTCTAGATTTTCTCAAGGAAGGGATATAGAATAAGATTGAATCCTACAAATACATAACCAATTCATATAACAAAGAGACAAAGAAATAACAGAGTATGTTACCTTAAATCATTATTAATAATGTACAGTAGAAATTTAACTTCACTCTTGCAAATACCAAACAACCAGTAGAATAGTACAATAGAATAGTCTAGCAAACTTCCAGGGGATCAATACTTGTTTTCAGAATTATAGTCTTAGGGTAAATAGTAAATGGCAGATATACCTCATTTGGCACATTTGCTACTTTGAAATTTCCTTCAAATTCTGGTTTTGGAGTGTACTCCAAGTCTTCAATGCCCCACCCCTACACACTCAGGAAACAAACGAAAAGGAATTGGAAAACTAAAGAAGAGCAACGATGTTCATAACAATCAATGCAACATCAATATACAAAAAATAAAAATCCCAAAACATAGCTGAAAGAAATCCCAAGACAAAGGATAGGCTGACCATGTTAGAATAATCAACCCATAGTTAGCTACCTTAGACATTAATTAATCCATTTTTGTCTTATTTGCCTAGTTTCCATATTCCACCTTATGCAAGTTGTCATCTACACATCCATAGTGGTCCAACTTGCTAATTTTGAGTCATGGAGTGCTTGGGAAACATCCTGGAATCAAATCTACTTTATTCCTGGCCTTCCTAGTGCCTGTCTGCTTTTTCTGCTTTATTGCCTGCTTTTTCAGTGCTTTAAGGCAATTGGGAAAGTTTGACTAGGTGAAGTTAACTTGTTTTTTGTCCTCCACATCCTCCACTCTTTTCTCCTATGAAAAGAATGTATGATTTTTCCTTCCATCCACTATTAGCTTTCCTAATTGATTTTTCCAATTCCTAGACAGTTTTGGAAACTGCTTTATGCACCTATGGGGGATTTGCTTAGATTTAGTAAGCCTGCTTTTGACTAGATTCGAATGGAAACTTCATGCATTTGAATCCATCATGTAATTATTTATTGTGGTAGCTTATGAATTCATAGGGTTGGCTATTGTACACTTATTCAATAAAATTTAGCGTTCAGCTCCATATTCAGTCTCTTTTGTTAGTATTTTTGCATGTGCAATTGGCAATTGATGTGAGTGTAATTGTTCTAATACTGGGTTCAATTTTCACATGGGATTAGAGCCTTTGTAGATTGATTTCTCTCCTTCCAATTTGTTTTTTAGGTTCGACATCATTGACTAGGAGCCTTCTACTGACTGTTGGGACAATTTCTGAGCTATGGATCAATCTCAGAAGATCATCTTGACTCCATTTAACTTATTTGAATGGAAATCAAAGATGGAGATATTGTTGAGAGCGAAAGGCCTCTATAGAGTGACTATGGCAATAGAAGCAGATCCCAATGCAGCTGCAGAGAAGATAAAATGGCACAACAGGAGGGATGAGGCCTATGGTCTCTTGTGTTTGAGTATATCTAGAGACCTCCTTTTCCATATTGATGGATTCACATCACTGAATGAAGTATCTGAGAATCTTGTTGATATTTTTGGAAAGATAGATGAGATGAGGGGACATCAAATTGAAAATGAACTGATCTCCCTGAGTCCAAACATATTTGAATCCCTGCAACTCTATTTCTCCAAGTTCAAAGCACTTGTTTTGCAACTAAAACAATGTGGGATTGAAAATAAGGATGATCAGCTGGTCTTGGACATACTCTAAAAGCTTGGCCCTGACTATTCAGTGTTTTTTTCGACATTCTATGGCAGAAAGTTGACAGCTCGAACCTGGAAGATGCCTAGCCTTGCAGATTTCATGGAATCTCTCACACAAGAACAAGATAAGTTGGTGATGATGGGCACCATCAAACCATCCAAAGACCAAGATCTGGTTGCTGGAGATTCAAGAGTGGATTCAAAAAGAAAAAAGAAATCTAAAAATCCACCTGAGCAAAAGAGAGACAAGAACAAGTCTCCGGAGGAGCCTCAAGGTTCCAAGAAGAACAAAGGATAAATGAGCAAGTGCGCATACTGTAGTAAGGGAAATAATTCTGAGAGCTCCTGCATGAAGAAGCAAATAGACATGCTGACCCAACTCCTAGAGAAGAATGGCATCTCCCTTCTAGATAGCTCAAAGAAGAGGGAAGGAGGATCAAGTTCAGAAGACAGAGAGAGAGTTCATGCATTGGTTGCTGGCACATCAAGCTCACCTAGTTTCATCATTGATTCTAGAGCTTCAAGACATATGGTTTTGACCAAGGAGGCATTCACCTCACTTGACATGTCGAAAGGTCCACCAATAGTACTGGGAGATGACTTTCTCACTGAAAGTTTGGGCAAAGGGAGGATTGATCTTGATCATGGTAAGTTCAGCAATGTGTTCTATGTTCCAGGTCTTGCCTCTAACCTCTTATCAGTGTATTAGATGACTCACACTAGGTCTCCAAATAAGGTCATATTCTCCCTTGATGAAGTTGAGATCACAGAGATCTCAAGTGGTAAAGTCATTGCAAAAGGAGTTGCAAATCATACTTTCAAGGTATACATGTTCTCACACTTCCTACCCTACTCAAACCCCTCTTCTCTTCTGATTCATGCTAATGAGGAAAGCAAGCTTTGGCATGAAATATTTGGCCACCTAAATTACAATTATCTTTCTGATCATAGTGAAAAATACATGGTCATAGGGTTACCAAAGATAAAAAAAATTCAATGGAGTTTGTCAAGGTTGCATCCTAGGAAAACACCCAGAGCATAAATTTGAGAGAGATAGTCATGAGAGAACCTTTGCACCTCTTGAGTTGATCCACAGTGATGTTCCTGACCCATTCCCTCATATGTCCATGATTCAAGACAAATATTCATTTAATTTCATAGATGACATTTCCAGGTATTGCTGGGTTTACTTCCTAAAACATAAGTCTAAAGTTTTTTGCCTCTTCAAAGTCTTTAAGGCTTTGGTTGAAAACCAGTCCGGGAGGAAACTCAAGGTCCTCAGATCTGACAATGGTGGTGAGTATGTCAAGTATGAGTTTATTCAATATTGTGTATATGCAAGTATTCAGATGCAGCATTCTATCCCTTACACACCACATCAGAATGGTGTTGCAGAGAGGAAGAACAGATCACTGAAAGAGATGGCAACCTGCATGATGGAGGCTAAGACTTTGCCACCAAAGTACTTGGCCAAAGCTATAAACTATGCAGCCTATATCCAAAATAGGGTGCCTCATAAACAACTTTATGGTATGACTCCTTTCGAAGCATGGAGTGGGAACAATCCATATGTGACCCATTTCAGGATTTTTGGCTCAAGGGCTTGGGCTAGAATTCCAACAGAAAAGAGAAATTCTTTGCATCCCCAAATCCAAGAGTGTCTATTTGTTAGGTACTCTAAATATTCAAAAGGGTACAATCTAATCAATTTGAGCACAAACAAAGCCTTCATTGAAAGGTGTGTTCAGTTTCAAGAAGAACCCCTAGCAGCAGTGGAAGTTGGAGAAGCCTCTTCACCACCAGAACCTTTGAATGTAAGTGAAGAGATAGTTGAACATGCTGATTCTGATATGTATGATAGTGATGATTTTATTGCATATCCTAACATCCCTACAAGGCCAAAATGGGCATCCAATACCATTCATGCAGCTGGAGAGCTAGCTAGAAATCCTAATGACCCTAGGAGGACTAGATCTCAATTTGAGAGTGCTCTATGCATGAAAGATCCTGTGTTTGCTGAGAAATGCTATCTGATGGTGGAATCAGATCCTTAGACATATGAAGATGTAGCAGGAGATCCAATATGGAAAACATCCATGAAGGAAGAGTTCAGCTCACTCCAGAAGAGAAACACTTGGGAGCTGGTAGATCTTCCCCCAGGGAGGAAGCTAGTTCAGTGTAAGTGGGTGTACAAGACCAAATTTAGTACTGATGGTTCACCTTTGAAGTACAAGGCCATATTGTTAGCCAAGGGATACTCACAGGTTCATGGCATAGACTACAATGAGACCTTTGCACCAGTGGCAAAGATGGACTCCATCAGGCTAGCCTTAGCCATTGCATCTTCAAAGCAATGGGAGGTACATCACATGGATGTAAAGTGTGCCTTCCTGAATGGAGATCTCACTAAAGAGATATACATGCAGCAGAATCAAGTATTTGCTACTAACCCATCTCTTGTGATCAGGCTAAAGAAGTCATTGTATGGGCTTAAGCAAGCCCCCAGGGCTTGGTATGCCAAGATTGATAGCTTTCTTCTATCACTGAATTTTGTTCGATGCAAATAATATCCAAATGTCTATTTGAAGTTGATTAATGGTTCATTAATGATCATTGTGTTATATGTTGATGACCTTCTCATTACAGGAAGCTCAAAGAATGAAATTGCTTCCTTGAAGGGTGCAATGAACCAAGCCTTCTCCATGACAGATTTGGGGCTATTGAGCCAATTCTTGGGGCTTGAGATTTCTCAAACCAAATATGGAATCAAGGTGCACTATTCCAATTATGCCTTGGATTTGCTGAACAAATTTAGAATGAAGGATTGCAAGCCAAGCAAGACTCCTTTCCTTTTAGAAGTGAAGCTTGAAGAAGCTGATTCTTCACCTATGGTAAACAATACACTGTATAGGAAATTGATTGGATGTTTGTTGTATCTTACACATACTATACCTGATATTTATTATGTAGTAAGTGTGGCTTCTAGATACATGGATCAGCCTCATGAGATCCATTGGAAAGTAGCCAAAAGGATCCTTAACTTTGTTCAGGGAATAAGGACACATGGGATCTTCTATAAAGCTAAATCTGATCTTGATTTGATTGGGTTTATTGATAGTGATTGGGTAGGTGATAGTACAGATAGAAATTCAACATCAAGATATGTGTTCATGCTTGCAGAAGGGCCAATTAGCTGGTCAAGCAAGAAACAGAGTGCCATTGCACTCTCATCTACAGAAGTAGAGTACAGAGGAGTTGTAAATGCAACAACTCAATGTTTATGGTTGTAGGGGTTACTTGGAGAGTGTGGATTCGAATCAGAATACTCAACTACTATCTACTGTGATAATCAGAGTACCATTTGAATCTGCAATGATCTAGTTCAAAAGCAGAGAACCAAACACATTGAGATCCACATGCACTACATTAGACAGCTTGTGCATGATGGCACCATTCACCTACTCTTATGTTCATCTTGAGAACAAGTAGCTGGTATCTTCACCAAAGCATTTTGTGAGAAGAAATTCAGCAATCTCAAATCACTTCTGGGGATTGTTGATCATGCTGTGAAGCATGAGCGATGACAAGATTTCCAAATTTTGTTTTACAGTCCATGTTTAAGGGAGGATTTTCCCACTAGGTTTTTTGCCTCTTTCCTTGGTTAAATGGACATGCAGTATGTAAAGGGTGACTAATCCTTGTTGCTAGGCCCTATAATTTTTTGATATATTACTCATAATTCAGGCTTAAGGGGGGGTGTTAGAATAATCAACCCATAGTTAGCTACCTTAGACATTAATTAATCCATTTTTGTCTTATTTTCCTAGTTTCCATATTCCACCTTATGCAAATTGTCATCTACACATACATAGTGGTACAACTTGCTAATTTTGAGTCATGGAGCACTTGGGAAACCTCCTGGAATCAAATCTACTTTATTCCTGGCCTTCCTAGCACCTGTCTACTTTTTCTGCTTTATTGCCTGCTTTTTCAGTGCTTTAAGGCAATTGGGAAAGTTTGACTAGGTGAAGTTAACTTGTTTTTTGTCCTCCACATCCTCCACTCTTTTCTCCTATGAAAAGAATGTATGAGTTGTCCTTCCATCCACTATTATCTTACCTAATTGATTTTTCCAATTCGTGAGCTCCTAGACAGTTTTGGAAACTGCTTTATGCACCTATGGGGGATTTGCTTAGATTTAGTAAGCCTGATTTTGAATAGATTCAAATGGAAAATTCATGCATTCGAATCCCTAATGTAATTATTTATTATGGAAGCCTATGAATTCACAAGGTTGCCTATTGTACACTTATTCAATACAGTTTAGTGTTCAGCTCCATATTTAGTCTCTTTTGTGAGTAATTTTGCATGTGCAATTGGAAATTGATGTGAGTGTAATTGTTCTAACACTGGGTTCAATTTCCACAAACCAATGGGCATAAAAAAATTCCAAGTGTTTTTACCTCTCGATTTTTGATAAGATAGCCTTGCCCATCCACCATGTGTGAAATCATCATTATCATGTCATATTCGACATCAGGGAACTTGAAAGGAAGCTTGGTTGTCTCTATATCAAGAGCACACACACGAACTTCATCTCATTGAAGAATATCTCCTCTATTTTCCAAGGTAACCTTTGAAGAGTCCACTTTAACAGTGTACCATTGTCCACATCTTGCATCTGCAGGATTGCAAAATCCATAAACAAGTAAAGAATGAATGTTAGTTTTTTTGTATAAAAAAACTCTTGCTGCAAAGGCTGTTGAATGTGGAATTATGATGTAGAGACAAGCCATTCTTTGTTCAAAAGCATCTTGAAAACATTGAATGTGGAACTATGATGTAGAAACAAGCCATTATTTGTTCAAAAGCATCTTGAAAACATAAAATGAAGACATGAGTGTGTTGCGAAAATAAATGCATCCTGCTACAATTGACCAAGTATTCACTGACAATCTATCTCTGAAGCTATCATGCCCAACCATTTACATAAACATGTTATATAACATCTATCATTTACTAATTCAATTCAAGTAACTAAGTTCTTTAAAATCCTCAAGCAACATTAAATGACACTGAATTGCTTAATCTAATCAAGGAATTTAAAATATAATGATCCAACATAAATTATGTAAGCAAAAAATTATAATTAGTAAGAATATATCACCTGATAAAACATGGATAACCAAAAATACTATGTATATAAGGCCATTGATCTAATCAAAACTCCATTTCTTGCCTCTTAACTATGGAAATGTTTCTCAACTCTATCTGCAACAAGTTCCAATGGAGGAGTCAAATAGCAATAGTGAAAATTACATAGTAAAAATATAGAAATAGATGTTTTTTAATGTATTCTTCCTTACCATTCATTGAGTTCCTCTCTATTTCAAGAATAATTTAATATTCTCTACTAAACAGGACCAACCACGTGAAGGTGGAAGCTCTTATGGCCCCTCGCCTGCTCACATCACTCTCAACTCCCCAAACCCAATGCTTATACTTGCAAATAACAATTTATTTCACTATTTCACAATGCAAATAACAATGCATCTACAATGCAAATTATTTCACTCAATAGTTGAAAATGCTTTCATTAAATAATTCTTTATAACATTCATTAAACCATTCAAACATTCAACAGCTGAAAAAACCATTCATTAACTCATTCATTAAAACATTAATTTAGTAAATGGCAGAAAAAAAAAATATCAGTATACAATTCAGTAAAGCATTCATTCATAAAATAGAGGAAAAAGCATTAACTTTTTTTTTTTTTATAAATAAGAATTACTGAAATTTTTTTTAGTCACTTCCTTTTTACTTTTCTTCTCTTTAAATATTTAGATAGAGTCACATCTTCGGGAATCTGATCATCAGTATCCCTACTAGTCTGCTCAGAAGGTTGAACTTCAGGCGAGGGGCGATGAATTTCTACAATAATGTCAAAATCTTTCATTAATATATTTATATTTTGATAAATACGAGTAATTCATTAAAAAAACATTACGAGTGTGCGTTTTTACCTGCCATGTGCACATCAACATGTTCAACATTATCTCGTATTGGCCCAACCTATTTTGTGTTATGATCTGCAGCTACATGCTCTGTAGTTGAATTGTGTAGAATTAGAATTAATGTTCATCATTTGCAATGGTCTATAAAAGACAGTAGAACATTAATAAATTCATTACCAAGATGAGAAGCATGATCTTTGTTTGGTTGGTCATGTACTTCATCCTTGATATGAATGGGATCGTTACTTTCCTACACAAAAAGGAATAAATAATTTATGTTAGTTTATTTATAAGGAACAAATTGCATGAGCATTAATAAATTATCATTAAACTATACGGTTTTCACAACCTGGGCACTAGATGGATCAGTAGAAGATTATGCAGTATTCACAGACAAGCTTCTCCAGCGTTCAACAAAGGCATCAAAGCCATGTTCGAAGCCAAGCTTCATGTAATCTGCACTCAGCGATTCTTTGAACCAATCGGCCTTCATATTTGCATGATGTCATTAATTTTAATGCCTTTTGTCAGAAGAAGAAAAAAACAAAAATAATAATCTGTATGATATTTGGATGTGGATTCGGGTTTTGTGATATTTACATATCAGGCCACCAAGTTGGAGTAACCACCAGGCCCAAGCTTGTGTTGGCCAATTTTTTCAATTCTTTCCATTCTGGACTTAGATGTATTCGAGAGCCTAATTAAGTTTTTAAATAAATTAGTCTATGTACCAAAATTGATATAAAAACTAGTAATAATAAGGCTTACCACTACATTTTGGAATGAATTGCATACCTCCCTATTCCATCTGGTGGTATCTTTCCTGATTTATAAGACTTATAAGAAAAAAAACTTTGAAAGACTTGTAAGCCAATAACTTGTTAAATAAAAATCTTGTCAAGAATGAGTTTGGTTAATAGGTGTGGGCATTTGGTAGCCCTAAAAATTCTAATATATGCCCCTCTTTTGGTTACATACAAGTCTCCATTCTAACTTATTGCTTGCATTTCCTTTTGCTAACATGAATTGGGTAGGCTTCATAAGCTTCAAATGTATGCTTGTGGCCATTGTACTTTAGCCTTTCAACATTGTCAAGCTTGAGACGATATGTTATGCATATGCATCACATATAACATTGCAATTTATGCCAATATATGTCTATGCAAAACCTGTAGGTTCTCCTTTAATGGACTATCTCCTTCAAAGAACATATCTCCTTTAAGTGGTTTTTAGTTTTCCCATGAATGATTTTGTGATGTTGTAGATGATTTTAGTTTTAGAGTGGATGTTTTAACCTCTATGCTACTCTGAAGTGCATAAGCTAGAACTTCAGAGGCATATTTCCCAGTGGTGGTGAAGAGTGAACATTTCCAGATTTGGCTAGTTGGCACGTTAAATACATTTATATCAGTCTGTAATATTTGTTGATTTATTCCTTTTAGCTTGTCTTGATGATGCTTGTTTTCCCATATTAATTTTCAACCCTAAGGCAACGCTAACTTGTTTTCCCATACTAATTTTCAACCCTAAGGAATACAATTGATCAGCTTCACAGGAATACTGGACAAACATTCAAAGGTAACACCTCTAATCTAGGAATCTTGACTACATCCACATCACTAACCTTCAACAGACTGAGAATTCAAGTCTAATACTGAAGTAGGTAATCCAAAGAAGAAATAAATAAGAGATATTAGTAATATGAGGGGATCATCCACCTCAATTATACAAAGGATGTCAATAGAAACATCACATAAAAGACTCAAGTGCTAAGGGCTAGAAAAGCTGGAAAGTGCCCTGACCAGTACATTCACCATCAGTGAATTCAGTAAACTGAAAATGGCTTGAGGCCAAGGTTAATGATTCTTTGGATAAGATATCAGCCTTAGTATTGTGTTCTTTGAATATGTGAACTACTTTTAGCTAGATGAAGTAAGGTTCCATATCACGGATACATTGATACCAACCATCAATTGCAAGTAAAGTTAGTTATGATCTTCTATTGAACCAATTAATGATGGTTGTGGAGTCACCATGAATGTGCAGAGTGGGAAGGACCATGGATTTAGTATAATAAAGAAGAGTCCATAAAGCAATTAGTTCAAATCTAGTGTTTCTACTCAGACCAACACCCAATTTGAAGCAAAAATAGTGGTCCTAGGTGATAAAAAGATGAACACTTATACCTCCAATTTGATGGCTGAAGCCCCATCAACGAAGATGTAGGTACAATTATTGAAATAGTTTATTTAGTCAAAATCATAGGTTGGCTAGAGTGGAATAATGAGTATGGGCCTCCTCCTAAGGCCGGGTTTAACGGCCGTGCTACGAACACACCTAGCAGCTCTTCATCTAGCTGAGAAACCGGAACCCTACTCTCGGTTCCAGCTGTCTAATTTTCCAGCATGTTCTGCAATTTGTCCGAGGACAGTATACTGGTAATTTCTGGTGAGGAGAATATGTTGAGCTCTTGCTTCCACGGGTCAACAGAGTTGTCTTCCATGTCTACCAGACCTACTCCCAAATTCACAAAAACCTCCAAATTGAACTGAACTGTCCAAAACGAAATGACTTGCGACAATGTCCAAATACACTTGTCATTTTTTATTATATATTATTATATATTATATGTATTTTATTATTATTTTATATTATATGTATTTTATTTTTATTATATGTTATTTTATATTATATAAATTGCCATAATAGTATTAGGATATTTTTATTGGCTTCCTTTGCTTGAAAGTGGAACTTCCTAAAAGTGCACAGATCTCATCTAGGACCCTTTAAGATTCATAATAACAACTATTGTTATAGGATTTTATTCTCCAAACGAAACACCTATTATAGCGGATTTCACCACTCTAGGTGAATCACACTTTGTATGGCCTTCCCCTGTCCCACTGCAGACTCTTTAGACCCCATGGACTATCTTTTATCTTTTGATGTTTCCTTGATCATCCCTAAAACTATATGAAAAATAATATACGTGGATTTTTACCCGATAACAGTGTACATACGCGGGTTTGACCCCTATAACCGCGTACATTGGGATGTGTGCATAATCCAAATCCTTTTGGAGTTTTCCTTGACATGGATCCGACTCATTCGACTCCTGGCCTTCCATATGCCTTGAGATCACTTAGATTCGACCCTTCATTATCCCTTGTGAAGCTATATAAGGAACCCCTTGGTACATTGAAGGCATATAGAGAGATTGAGAGCAACGAAACTATAGTCCATTGTTGCTAGAATTTGTATTTGAGTCTGCATCCCTTTGTCCCTTGGAGCACTATTGTGTTCTTCCCAAGCTTGCCTTTTTCTAGTGAGCTCGCTATCGTGAGATGGACGATTGAGGTGGTCGAGGCCCAAGTGGGGGATTCAGTTTCTCCGGTTCGCAGACGTGCCGTCAGAGGTTGTATCTATCTTGTAATCTCTGATTTATATTAATAAGAACTATCTTTTCCTATCCAATGATGTGTATTTGATTAAATATTGTATCCATTGGAATATGTCAAATGCTTTTACATTATTGATTATATATGCTAGAATAGATTTAACACCATGATATATAGTATGCTTGTATTGTTTACTTGTTGTTGAGGAAGTATTATATCAATTCAAGCTGAAGATTAGAAAGCTCAACGGGGATCTACTTCAACTATCCGGAATAAGGTATGAGGTCTGATCCTTTAGTGTTAGACATTTTATTTCTATTGCATATTGGGAAAGATTGATTTCTGGAGTCAAATCTGTCTGTTGTGGTACCCCAAGCCATAGGAATTTCTCTTCGTAACAGAATTGGTGACTATGCTGGGTGGGATGTGTGCATAATCCAAATCCTTTTGGAGTTTTCCTTGACATGGATCTGACTCATTCGACTCCTGGCCTTCCATATGCCTTGAGATTGCTCGGATTCGACCCTTCATTATTCCTTGTGAAGCTATATAAGGAACCCCTTGGTACATTGAAGGCATATAGAGAGATTGAGAGCAACGAAACTATAGTCCATTGTTGCTGAAATTTGTACTTGAGTCTGCATCCCTTTGTCCCTTGGAGCACTGTTGTGTTCTTCCCAAGCTTGCCTTTTGCTAGTGAGCTTGCTATCATGAGATGAAGGATTGAGGTGGTGGAGGCCCAAGTGGGGGATTCAGTTTCTCCGGTTCGCAGACGTGCCGTCAGAGGTTGTATCTATCTTGTAATCTCTGATTTATATTAATAAGAACTATCTTTTCCTATCCAATGATGTGTATTTGATTAAATATTGTATCCATTGGAATATGTCAAATGATTTTACATTATTGATTATATATGCTAGAATAGATCTAACACCATGATATATAGTATGCTTGTATTGTTTACTTCTTATATCAATTCAAGTTGAATATTGGAAAGCTCAACGGGGATCTACTTCAACCATCCGGAATAAGGTATGAGGTCTGATCCTTTAGTGTTAGACATTTTATTTCTATTGCATATTGGGAAAGATTGATTTCTGGAATCAAAGCTATATGTTGTGGTACCCCAAGTCATTTGAAGAAGAATTGTGCATTTCACATAGTAGCATACCCTGTTTACATGGAAACAATGCATTTGCATTGATTGTTATGGTGTGCATTTTACTTCATGTTGCGTCATAACACCACTAGTTGCATGACCATATCCTATTTTTGAGTAATAAAGCCAACTAAAATCAACGCTAATTAAAATGAATTACACTCTTTTCTTTTCTAGGGTGCACCAACAAGCTTAGGTTTTAGGATCTTGGAATAGTTCATTGTAAGCAAATTCTCCAAGATCACTAAACAACAACATCTAGGTGTCTGTCCAGGGAGTGTGTGAAATCCTTGATATAACCATCATTCTCAGGATATTCCTCTCAAAAGGGAGTTAAGCACGAGGTAGTGTGAGTGGTTATTGATTGGGATGACCCCTAGTCATAACTGAGTAGCACCAAAGATATTTCTAGGATTGTATTCATATATGGGGGATCTTTCGAGAGTTTTAGGCTTTGCTACCCTGCCCATATGGTCAATTCCGCCAGTGACTATCCGCTGGAGCATTGATTATATTGAGGTGACCTTATTTTCCTTACCTAGGTTATCGAGGGGGTACTCTGCAAGGGTTATTCTGCAGGTGTCCCGGCCAGGTAGAGGTCAGACAGCATAGTCGGTATATGCATTGAAGCTGAGGGCCACTATAATTGGTCACATACCTCCGCTTGTAGTGTATGGGAGTTTCGAGCCTCTCCCAGGCAAGACATACCTACTGTATTCGGGAGCTCACATATCCTCCCCTTGCTTTGCTTGTATTTTGGCTGTATATTTTCTTAGGAGTGTGCTCTTTGTGCACTAGCTGGCCTTTGGGATCATGGTTACTTGAGTATATTTATGCTCTCTTGAGTTTGGGTCCTTTCATTTTTGGCATGCCTGGTATCCTATCACTCGTCTTGGTCCTAGTACGGACCCTGGTGTCAGACTTGGGGGCATCACAGCCCCTTACCATGCTCATAGATTTGGGAATGGTCATATTCCATTCTCTACTCCATTTATGGAGGATTTTTATTCCCTTCGCTCGGTCTTTACACTGGTGGTCACCCTTGTACTGGGGGTGGTAGTGGATGCATGAACGCTGGGTCTACACTTTACTTTCCTTTTTATGTCCCATCATTCACCGCATTGTTTCCTTTGGGTTCTTTTGTCATGATCATTCCTCCCTATATCCTATAGTTTGGATTCTTTATTGACTATTTTGGGTTGTTTTGGAATAATATGGTTATCATGTAGGGTCCAATTTTTGTACACTCTCTCCGAGGTTTTGACCTGTTTGTGCCTATCACAGGTATTATGTCTGAACTGGAATATAGGTTAGGATACCACATCCGCTTGCACTTATGCATTGCCTTATGACCATTCCATATTAACCTTAGGTACAGACCCATTCCATGGTATCATGAAACCTTCATGCTGCTATTAGAAGTGATATTATGTGAATGGTAGAGCTTTCCTATACATGGGTGTCCTAGTTAGATCCCTTTTGAATTTGGTACCCATGCTGTGATTCCTCTCTTAGTTCTGGGAGTCCCTTTTAGTCCCGCCATGTCCTTGAGCAAGAGCTTCATACTCCTCTTGAACTTTATTTTGGCCATTTCCCTGGGACTCCCTCATGTCAAGTTGTGAATGCATTATCATGAGCTTTTCCTACCTTATTGAGCTTTATTCCGACTCTCCTGACATTGCATTTCATCCATATAGTCCGAGCTTGCCTCATGTCTAGCCATGCAGAGCCATTTTATATATACTTCGTAGCTTGATTTCCCTTTGTACCGAGAGGGGATTTTCCCCCAAGTGCCGATATCCTACACATGTATCCTTGCATTGAGCATAGGTATGTTCTAATGCTTGGAAATAGTTTTTTTGGCCTTATGACACTCGTCTCCTCCTAGTTTGTAACTATAAAGCTAGTTTATTCTTTTTTCAAGCTTTTCAAATAACTGAAAAAGTCCAAAAAAACCAAAAAACCAAAAATCGAGACAAGAAAAGATGTTATCTTTGGCAGCTGTCGAGTCATGTCGCCTTCGAATAGAGCACTATATATCACATCCATTGGTTGGGTTATAGTTTGACTTTAGGAGCTGTACTCATTTATCTGAGTTTATCTCCACCAACTGGTTAAGCTTCCATTCACTATGGAGCCTCTGTTGATGCGTCCTATGTCACAGACATGTCCCAGTTTGTATATCGAGTCTATGCTGCCTTCATTCAGTCACCATACCTCGTTATGCTCTTGTTTGAAGGAAGTTGAAACTTGTGTCGGCCATTCCTCAGTTATCTTGACTTTGTATGTCGGCCATTCCCAGTATAGTTACTGGTTCGTGCACCTTATGATCGAGTCCTTCCACACTATATAGCTTTGCTGAGTACCTTGTGTTGGATTATGGGGGATGCCTTAATTCCCTCCTTCCAGCGGATTTCATCCCATCGACTTCAGATCATTTATTCTAGGATTGGAATCTAGAGTCCTTTTGAGTGCCTTGAGACTTGTAGTCATTAGTGGCAGGTTCTCTCGCCATCGACAGTTTCTTGGGAATACATCAATGTCCCCTGATCGATGGATTCTCTCAAGTGTTTGACCTCAACACATCTATTCACACTTGTTAGTTTGCACTCTAGTACCTTGATTCCCATTTTCATTATCGGTGGGTAATCTCACGTCTGTCAATGGTATACATTAATGACCGGTAATCAGATGCTGGACTACTATGTTTGACCTCGACACCTCTATTCGCATAGTAGGACATGTACTCGTAGTGGTTTGTGTATAAGGCTTTCCAGACTGGTGGCATATCTTGTATGCTACCTTCTTAATCGTGCCAGTGTTCATGAGATTTCAGCTCTCGTGACTTCATTCCAGTGTATGTTAGACACTTCCAGCCACTATAGAGATCTTGATCTATTGTATATCTTCAGCCATTTTGGAGATCATGGTCCTTTGTATATCTTCATCATGGAGATTCTGATCTATGTATATTGTATGTGGAAATGACCACATATGTGATATCATATATTATTCCTATTCATGGCCATTGTACTCTTATGTATCCGAGACTGCTATATGTACTTGCAGTTATATGCAAAGTTGTATTATTGTACTATGTTGATTGGGTGGCTGGTCTTCCATTTGGGATCCTTCATCACTCCACTTCTAGGATGGAATTATAATGTATTTCAGCCATCGTATGACCCCTCTGACCTCACACATTAGGGGGCATCTGTTATAGCGGATTTCACCACTCTAGGTGAATCACACTTTGTATGGCCTTCCCCTGTCCCACTGCAGACTCTTTAGATCCCATGGACTATCTTTTATCCTTTGATGTTTCCTTGATCATCCCTAAAACTATATGAAAAATTATATACGTAGATTTTTACCTGATAACTAAGTACATACGCGGGTTTGACCCCTATAACCGCGTACATCTGGATGTGTGCATAATCTAAATCTTTTTGGAGCTTTCCTTGACATGGATACGACTCCTTCGACTCCTGGCCTTCCATATGCCTTGAGATCGCTCGGATTCGACCCTTCATTATCCCTTGTGAAGCTATATAAGGAACCCCTTGGTACATTGAAGGCATATAGAGAGATTAAGAGCAACGAAACTATAGTCCATTGTTTCTGAAATTTGTACTTGAGTCTACATCCCTTTGTCCCTTGGAGCACTTTTGTGTTCTTCCCAAGCTTGCCTTTTGCTAGTGAGCATGCTATCATAAGATGGAGGATTGAGGTGGTGGAGGCCCAAGTGGGGGATTCAGTTTCTCCGGTTCACAAATGTGCCATCAGAGGTTGTATCTATCTTGTAATCTTTGATTTATATTAATAAGAACTATCTCTTCCTGTTCAATGATGTGTATTTGATTAAATATTGTATCCATTGGAATATGTCAAATGCTTTTACATTATTGATTATATATGCTAGAATAGATCTAACACCATGATATATAGTATGCTTGTATTGTTTACTTGTTGTTGAGGAAGTATTATATCAATTCAAGCTGAAGATTAGAAAGCTCAACGGGGATCTACTTCAACCGTCAAGAATAAGGTACGAGGTCTGATCCTTTAGTGTTAGATATTTTATTTCTATTGCATATTGGGAAAGATTGATTTATGGAGTCAAAGCTGTCTGTTGTGGTACCCCAAGCCATAGGAATTTCTCTCCGTAACAACACCAAAACCATACTTATCGATTAATATTTGTGTAGGGATGTTTTTCTAATCTTTCCCATAATTTATGATACTAATGGGATTGTATGCAAAAATTTATGTATGCCCTAAGAAATATTATGTATGCCCCTCTTTTACTTACATACAATTCTCCATTCTCACTTATTATTGCTTGCATTTCCTTTTCCTAAGATTTCCTTTTCCTTTTGCTGGCCTAACCCCTTTTCAACAATAATAGTTGCAGATTTAATCAAGTGTTTTTCTACCGAGGTGGCTAAGTCAACCGAGTTGACCCCCAACTGAGCTAAGTCGACCTTTGGAATGATTAGAGTGACAAGTTTGGTGCGACAAAAGACAAGGGAGTGAGAGACAATGCATGAATTATCCTTGAAATGTTAATGTGGTTGGTGGGTTGTGTGCTTTCAATCACATGGTGAAAATTCAAGTTATTGCAAAAGCATACAAGATTACCTTGAAGGAAGAAAATAAGTTGTCAAGAAAATAACATAGTCCTTTGAAGTGGATGACTCAAAGGAAGAGGAAGAACATTTCTCATAGGGGATAGAAAAGTGAATGCTAAGGAGACTAGCATAAGAATTGCAAGTTTGTTCCAATTCAAAGCTTCAAAATAAATTCTATAACTCCTAAAAGTTGAGGAGATTCTAGAGGAAGAGGAGGATGATTCAACATAATGTGCTTCAAGAGTGGAGTGCAATGGCACCAAGTTTATGAGTGTTCCAATAGAGGAAAAGAAATAAGAGTACACATAGCTAAAGGAGATAAGAGTTGATCTAAATTAGTTGTATGAGACAACATTCATGGGGTGCAACAAGAACATGGAGAAAACCTCATGTTCTAGAGAGTGTTGTTGAAGTTAGAGTGACAACATGAGGATAGAGTTGGAGCAACAAAAGGAAGTCTTCAAAACTAAGTGAAATATTGGAGGAAAATGTTGCTCACTTAATGTAAATGGTGGAAACACTAATTATTTATTGTCTACATAATCATTCAAAAACTACATATCCATTGCATCTTTCATCTGAATTCATATGGAGTCACTTTGTTAAAATAGGGACATCATGCCATTGCGTTTGAACAATGCTTGGTAAGTTTCCACTAAGGAAATTGCCATGAATAATTTTTGTGTGATGTTGTACTAATGGATCCCTATCAACTTATGTTGGGGTGGCCTTTGCAATTCAATAGGAAAGTTGTTCATGATGGAGTGAAGAACACCTTTTTACTATATACGGGTGGAAAGAGATTTATATATTTGTTGAAGGAAAAAAAATGAAACATTAGCATCAAAAATAACAATAAGGTGATGCTATGTACAACAAATAATTTCATAAGGGAGGAGAAGAGGGTAAGATGTTCTTCCAATATAGGTCAAGGAGTTATTGAAAAATTTAAGAAAACCATATCCTAGGAGATTCCAAAGGAATCACCACCTATGAGGATTATATCCCATAATATTGATTAGATTCCAACCTGTTTGAGTTTTCCAAACAAGGAACCTCACAAGGTGACCCCAATTAAGAGTGAGGAGATTATTAGACAAATACATGAGGTTATTAGATTGAGCATTGACAAGAGAAATTTTGAGGTCATGTGCACTACCTATTGTACTAGCACCAAACAAAGGAGGAGAGAGAAGGATGTGTACTAAAGAAGAAAGGGTCATCAATACTATCACTATTGTACATTGGTTTCCACTTCTGCAAATAGATGATTTGATGAACCACTTATTTAGAGTGAACTAATTCACCAATAATCATTTGAATATATATAGGATATCGCCAAATTTGAAATCCTAAAACTAATGAGTGAAAGACAACCTTCAAGACGAAGGAAGGGCTATGTGAATGGATAGTTGTGCCATTTCAGTCAACAAATGCATCCAACACTTTTGTGAGGCTAATTATTTTAGTGTTGAAACCGTAATATGGATGGTTTTCATTGCATATCTAGATGTACACTTACTTCAATAAGATGGTGGAAGATCACATGGTGCATTGTAAGCAATTGTTGGAGTGATTGAAGTGAGAGAAGTTGTTGATAAATTTGTAGAAGTGTTTATTCATGAAGGAAAAACTCATGTACATGGGATTTGTGATATCTTAATAAAAGTTGAAGACAGATGCACGATGGTAAGAACCATTTTGCAGCAGCATATACATAAACTATTTTTTGGGATAAGAAGCTTTCATGGCTTACCAAGCTTCGAACAAAAGTTTATTTAAAATTTTAGTGGCATTTGTGAACTACTAACAACTTGTATGAGGAAAAGAGAATTCCAATGGAATGCAACACTACCATAGCAAGGATTTATTGTTTTGATGAAGAAGGTGACAAATTGGCATTGCCAAAAAATTATGAATTAGTCCAAGTGGATTGTGATGCCAATAGAGAAACGATTGGAGAAATTCTTAGTTGAGGGGTTGAGTTGATTGCATTATTTAGTAAGAAATAAAAAGATGTAAAGAGTAAATACTCAATTTATGATCAATAATTTTAAGTTGTTATTAAGGAGTTGAAAAAGTGTAGGCATGATTTTTTACCTGAGTGATTTTTCCTTTACCCTGATCATTAAGTGTTACAATATGTGGAGTTGTAAGCATGAAAAGTTAAATAAAAAATGCATGAAATGGGTTGATTTCCTATATAAATACACATTTATTTTGAACCATATATCTAAAAGGTTAAACCAAGTTGTTGATTCCATGAGTAAAAGTAAACATTGTCAATTACCATGATTGTGGAGATTGAGTGACTAAAATAAATGAGATAGATGTTGATTTTACTAAAGCATAGAAATGAAATAATGATCCATGGCCTAGAAATTGAATTCCATTCTTATATTTCTTCAACTAATTCAATTCATGGACTTGTGGGTTTATCTTCTATGTCACCTAGTTGATGAGGGTGAACTTTCCCATGGGGTCTCATGCCATTTCATTTTCTTGTTAAAGAGGTACAAAAAAAATTGAAGGGGTTTACTTGAAAAAGGGAAAACCCAAAGGGGTCTATGGTAGAGAGATACATGTATAGATGTAACTTTTTTGTTCATCATATGAAACACATCGAGTGGGATAGGAATTGGAAAGGGGATAGGATATGCAAGGTGCGCTTCCGCCATCAACATGAGAAAGAGTCGGCTATGCAGAAGAAGATACCAGGAAGTGTGGTCATTATGATTGAGCTAGTAGGAAGTTTTCGTGAAAATTAGTTAGGAATTCGGCTATGTGGACTATTTTGTAATGACTCAAGGATTTAAGTAAAATTAGGAGTAGAGTCATTAGATCATCAAGGATCATGCAATCTGTCATGTTGTAAGCGAGTTGATCTGTGAATGAATGTATTTTCTGGTATGAGGCTATTCGACCAAAGAATGCTTGTCTATTGTATGATGTTTATGGAAATAATATAAGGATGATGTTGATAATGAAATTCCTGTTCTTATCTACATGTATATGAAATATGAAAACTTAATGATGGTGCGATCTATGAATTTACATGCTTGAATATGAATGATGTGAAGTCTTGCAAGGCTCATTGGATTAATACATGCTCATGTTTTCGTTAAAGAAATTCATACTTAAATGGATTTGAATGATTTTACTGCAATGTCTGTGTCTATCTAAATCCGAGTAAGAATAATTGAGAATGATGATAATTATGTTTTAACACCGAAAAGTAGATCTTATGAATGATATGCACATACCTTGTATCACGGGGGCTTCACTTGTTGACCAATATCATATCATGTTAGTTCATATTTTGGGTTTTAAAATTATCAAAAATTGAACCAATATATTGCAGGTATTGGGGGGAATGAGGGGTTTAAGGTGGGGGTGGGTAGGGTGGTTTATAAATATTGAGGTATAAAAATGGGTGGGGAGGAGGTTTTAAGTATTGGGATGGGGTTTCAACAAAAAGAGTTTGGGTCAATATCTTTGGAAATTAAGGGTATTATTTAATATCCCATGATCGCATGTGCTATGTGACAGGTTCACTAAGTGAATTCCCTATGCCCTGTATCTCCAAGTAATGTTGCGATAGAGTAAGAGAAAGTGTGACAGTTCTCTTCCTTCTATGGAAACGTGTTTCTTGCATCCTTCCTTTGGACATCTTGGGTGATACTGCACCTGCTTTGCAGGTGTTGCTTGATAGGGTAAAAAATTCACAGAATGATGGTTAGGGAGCTTGCGTCGATGGGTGTCGACAAATATGTGGAGTGAACCCTTGTTGACAGAAGTGTGTCAACAATAGGAACTATCATGGGTTCTCAATTAATCCCAAATGCCATATACGATTCATAAACACCAATATAAGCAAAGTGTAGATGCATAATATAAATACAATGTAAATAAACTTAATCCACACACATAACACATTTATTTACTTGAATAATTCATCATACAAAAATTAATAATTCATTTCATATCAAATAACAACATATTAGATCAATTACATATCAAATCCACAAAAACTACTTATATGGAATAAATACCTAAGAAACTAGTTGTGTAAATGCACTTTTCCACCCATTGGTAGGTATTTTGTACAACATATACTATTTATACTAAGATTTCAACCCCAAGCCAAGATATGAGTCCACAAGGGAGAAGGAAATTCCTGTAGGTTTTTATATCTTGACCCACAACCCATTATGCTCTCCATAGCCCCTTTCTTGCATCTTACATAACCTTCTTGGTCTATTGATATTATTTATTAGCATAATATTTACACAATGGATATAATATATATTCCAAGGATCAAAATATGAGTATTACAATCCCCCCCTCTTGTAATAACATAGTCCTCGATGTTTCCTCAAGCTTGGATAAAAAATGGAAGATCACATTGTGCATTGGAAAAAAATGTAGGAGCAATTAAAGTGAGAGAAGTTGTTGATAAATTTGTAGAAGTGTTTATTCATGAAGGAAAAACTCATGTACATGGGATTTGTGATATCTTAATACAAGTTGAACATGGATGCAGGAACGTAAGAACCATTCTATAGTAGCATATAGATAAACTAAGTTTTGGGATAAGAAGCCTTCATGGCTTGGAAATATTCTAATAGAAGTTTATTTCAAATTTTAGTGGCATCTGTGAAATACTAACAAATTGTATAAGGAAAAGAGAATTCAAATGGAATGCAGCATTTCCATAGCAAGGATTCAATATTTTGATAAAGAAGGTGACAAACAATCTTGTTATGGCATTGCGAAAAAAAATATGAATTAGTCCAAGTGGATTGTGATCCCAATAGAGAAACGATTGGAGCAATGCTTAGTCGAGGGGTTAAGTTGATTGAATTATTTAGTAATAAATAAAAATATGTAAAGAATTAATATTAAATTTATGGTCAATAATTTTAAATTGTTATTAAGGAGTTGAAAAAGTGTAGGCATGAATTTTCACCTGAGTAATTTTTCCTTTACCCTGATCATTAAGTGTTGCAATATGTAGAGTTGTAAGTAAGAAAAATTAAATCAACAATGCATGAAATAGGTTGATTTCCTATATAAATACACATTCATTTTGAACCATAGATCTAAAAGGTTAAACCAAGCATTTGATGCCATGAGTAAAATGGTTCAAGGGTGTGTGCAAGCTAATGAGGTCTCTTTTGACATGTTAGATGCAATAGAAAACTGAAAAAATAGGCATCCATCAAATTTCATGGAAATTTTGAGACACTTACAGAATGAATCATGTGATGAGTAAAAAATATGGAATGCTGGAAATTGAATGACGTTTCCAGATATATAATTTTTTCTATTGAAAATTTTCTTAACTATCTAAAGTTTTATATTTTTTAACTGGCACTTTTTATTTTTGGGACAAATTATAAGGTATATATTTTCGTGGGTGTAGCCTTTAAGTGACTAAATTATGGAATAAACTTACGAAAATTGGTAGACATATAGAGAACAGATAGTATTAGTGCATGACTATTTTTCCAATAATAAAACTAATATTTTATTTATTTATTTTTAATTATCTAAGTGATCAAACCTTGAAAATGGTATGTCAAATGTAGGTGCAATGTTTGAATGTATTAATGCAATTATTTGGAAATGCATTTTTTAGAGTATGTAGAGGTCCATGTTCATTACTGCACCATACATTTTTTTTTCAAAATGGTTTAGAAATGAAAGAGTTATGGACGAAACACTAACAATGTGTTTATTGAGTTGAGGAGTGATGGCACAAGATAAATAAGAAAAAATAGAAAAAAATATATTCTTATTAAAAATTACATATTTTGAATTTGCAAAAAAAACCATTTATGTTTCTAAAATTTCATAAAAAATGGAGGTGTGCAGCATACTGTAACCAACAGTTAAACACGATCATATTGAAAATTTGGATATAATGCTCAATTAGCCATGGTTTATCATACTCCAAGGCATAGGCATGATGAATCTGAAGAAAAGTGTGAAACGGACACATAGGCATAAGAATGCCACTCTAGCATGGGTGGAGGTTTGGCCATAGTGGCAATAAACGTGCTCTTGTTTTGTTTAAATCCAAATATGTATTCCCGCCAATGCTAAATGCATGCACGTTATATTACTAAAAATTGTGTGCGTGTTTTGTAAGACTATACTGTGTGCACGTTATGTAAGAATATAAATTTAGATTTGATTACATTGCCAATTATAACAATACTTTTATTATTTTATGTGCCCCTCTTCCCCCTCTTCCCCCTAACTCTTACTAACACCCCCTCATCCTCTCCCTACCTCTAATGCCCCCTCCTCCTCTCCCTACCTATAACCCCCCTCCTCCTCTCCCTAACTTGAACCCCCCTCCTCTCTCTCCCTAACACACCACCACCCCATTCGTTCTCTCTCTCTCTCTC
>LPNX010713209.1:0-14193 GCA_001517045.1 Pseudotsuga menziesii
AAGAAAAAAACTACTTTTTTGTTTGTATTTTTGGCATATCTCCCTGTGTTTTTACTCAAATTTCGATCGAGAGAGATCTTTGGATGCGTAATTTAATCCCGCATCCAACGAGCTCTCCTGATCGAAATTTGAGTAAAAACACAGGGAGATATGTCAAAAATACAAACAAAAAAAATAGTTTTTTTATGATACCTAACCCCAAATTTATATTAAAAAAGTGTTTAAGACCTATACGGTATTTCAAATTTAAAGCAATTTCACTGGCTAACACATGATGACATGGAATTTGAATAAAATTTAAAAGGCCCATTTTGAGTTGAAATTTCCTCTAATGAGAGAGGTGACATGGCATAGCATGAGAAACCACACCAATTCGACTTGGATTTGGTTTATGGATCGATTTGGAACCTTAGAAGACCAAATTTTTTTATAAAATTTAGGGATCATCCATGAGAAGGCCCTTTTTATCATTTGTGAAAATTTTTATTGTGAAGAGAGAGAGAGAGCTAGTGGATGACTAGTTCATGCCTTAGCCAATTTCGAGGGTGAAAGATTCCCATCCTAGTTGGTATTTGGAGAGGCCACTCAGGTATTTCAAGGAGATTCAATGGAGTCATAATTTATAGTTTAAATATACAATATCTCTTGGACATATCATGTTCATCTTGCTCTTCCTTTCATCTCAAGTTTTATAACCATATTTCAGCTCTATGGAGTGAGGCAGACTTGGTGAGCTACTCATCTATTTGTGGGAGCTTCTCTTGATCCATTATTTTGTATTATGATGTAAATTTTCTTTTATTTAAGTTAATAAATATCTCAGGTCAAAAGGCCAATAAATATCATGTATTATTGCTCAATAATGAAGAAACAGTGTCATTTCCCCACTACCTTCAATTGTAAACTCTTGTAATCTTGATGGCTTTCAATGGATGTATAAAATATTGATGATTTATGAATTAATGGAATTTAATTGAAGTATATTATTGGTTTATTGTTCATTAACTGATAATTTGTGGCCATTGGATCGAATTTCATAGCAATTGGAGAAAACTACACCTCATTTCCCAAGGGTCCAAAACTAGTTTTTTTATATCTGATTGAAAGAAGTGATAACAGCCATGGGAGGTCGATTGGTTATGCTTATGAGTCTCTGATAATGAATTATACACATACCATTATTTAATTTAATAATTTTAGTGGGTTTATATACGTTTGGAAATCCCTTTCTACCACTTACCCAAGGGGGATTTGAACCCAAAATTATGAGTAAAATCATCTATCTTGTTCAGAATTTAGTGCAGACTTGTAGAAGTGATTGAAGGGCCATAATACATCCATGAACATAATAATTAAGTTATTATATCATTCATACACATTATTTGAATATTTGGGATAAATTGGGCTGATTTGGAGACCAAGACACTAAAACTAGTCAAGAGCCAAAATTGTGAAAAATTTGGAAAATTGGGCATTTTGGTAAAAATTTAAAAAATGGACATTACATCAAACAAAGAGAATTTACTTATTCACTTCTTCTGTGCACACTCTTTGTTATCTCATCTCTCTCTCTAATATGCTTCACTCTTCTTCCTTTCCCTTCATTTTATTACATTCAAATCATTTTATAACACTCAGAAAAACCTATCAGATCCAATTAAGTTGGATCTAAGGACCTAAAAAATGTAAAACCTATCGACAAAGATCAATCCTTGAGTAATCAATGCAGGGATCAAGGAGAAAAAGGAAAAACTGCCACTTATTACAATAAAAAATAATTCGATCTACTTTTCAGAAAAACCTATCCATATAGAACTTGATTACAAGGAAAGATGACTCATCGGTCAATGAACTTTGTGCTGGATGCTAAGCTGATTCATTAGTCAATGAACCTAGAGCTGGATTCTCCTGCATCATGAGGAATGCCTCTTTGATAAATGTATGAAGCATGTACTATCATTAATTTTTATTTGAATTCTCATGTTTAATACTTAAGAATTTGAATCCATTTTACTCATGTTTATTGCATTGGTAGAAGATTTGGTGCATTTTCCTGAGGGGTCGAAATTGTGATTTGGGAGTTGTTTTGGAAATATTCATAAAATACCAAATAAACTAAACCATGATTCATATGAGACTTTAATAATGTCCCTTACTCATCCCATTCATATTTTCATAATTTTAAGTGATTTTGGAATCATTTGAGAAGCCATTTTTGACAATTACCCAGGGGGAATTGTAGCCCCAATTTGCTAGTAAAGACTCCTACTTTCAACAGGACATTAAAAAAATTTGTAGAAGTAATTGGGGAGTCATAAAGCATCCATGAAAATCATATTTAGGGTATAATATCATTCATACAACTTCTGAGAAAATTTGGGAGCATTTGGGTTAATTTGGAGGTCTAGACATCAAAACAAGTTAAGGTCGAAATTGGGGAAAAAAATGGAAAAATTGGTCATTTAATAAAATTTCAAAAAAGGACATTATGCGATGCATATAGAATAATTATTTTGTTTTTGAAATCACTTCACATTATTGAAATGTAATAAGTTAGCAATATCTCCTATGCTAGCTACATATTCAGTTGTAATGATGAAATCCAATGAAGGTTCCACATCCCAATCATAGTCATTTTCATCCACATTGATCCCATATCCTCTCTCAGAGGCCATATATCCCACAAAATACTTTAAAACCCATTTTTGTTATTGAAAACCTCATAGTGGCATCGATATGCATTTATTAGTTTTAAAATTTGTTTCCCACCCATATATTGTTTCATGGATTTGTGTTGATGACATTTTTAGAGGGATTTATCCTACCCTTTTGCTAATAAATTATTCATCCATTTTCCATTGGATTGTGTGCATAAAATTATAATAATTAAAACATTTACTCAATGATGGTTATCCTCTTAAATTCCTAGATTGGTTATCTTTGAAGCACTAGTTTTCCATGTTTGAAATGTGTGGATTCCCTAAATGCCACTTGTGAAGATGGAGGTATGGAGGTGATAGAAAATTTCTAATAAAACCCTCTCTCTCTATATATATATCTCCTACTTCACCTACTTATATCCTTGTAACACCCCTCTTCTCCCTAACTATAACCCCACCTCTATATCTCACTCCTACTCCACTTCCCACACACACCCTTTCATTGTCTCTCTCTATCACTTCCACCTACACTTAATGCCCACCCATATCGCACCGACCAAAACTCCTGAAAACCCCCTCTTTATATATAATTAACTCCTTGACACACTCATATATATCTACCTCTAACCCCTTAACACCCTCATATATCTCTACCTCTAACCCTTTACTACCCCGCAATGTATCTCTCTTTACCCCTCTCACTCTAGGCTATACCTCTATCCCTTTAACACCTGCCTCTCTCTACCTATAACCCCTTAAGACCCGCCTATCTCTACCTCTAACCCTTTACAAACTCCCAATGCATCTCTGTCTATATACCTCTAACCCCTTAACACCTCCCATTGTCTCTCCCTTCATATCTCTCTCTTTCTCTCTCTAACCCATTAATGCCCCCCTCTTTCTCTACCTACCAGCGTAGATCCAAATCCTAGGCTCTATCAAGCGTCGATAGGGATCAAATCTCTCTAGGTGCAAACCTCTTCTTAGGTATTACACTCAATGAGCTATCAACTTTGGTGTACACATATTTTTATTTAAGGTCAACATATAATATATTTATTATTAATATTTAATATGATTTATGGCCAACATATAATATTTAATATTATTTTTTATTTTGTTAGGAATGAACATTACAACATCTCCCTATAAATGGTTTTAAAAAAAACCATATGCAAGGCTCTCCTAAAACCATGGTTTGTTTAGGAGGCCTTGTACATGGTTTTAAAACTATGTGCTGAGTCCTCCTAAACCATATACAATAAAACCATGGGTTGTTTAAAAGGCCAACATTCTTCTGCAAATAGTTCAAATTTTTTTTTTTTTTTTTGTTAGGTAGGAACATTACAACATCTCCCCCATATTGTGTTTTTTTATGATCCACATTTTTGGGGGATAATTAAACTTTTACTTTTTTATTGTTTCGTTATTTTTTACTTTTTTATTGTTTTGTTAGGTAGGAAGTTACAACATCTCCCCCATATTAGGTTGTTTTTTTGACAAACATTACGTAACGTTAGGTAATGTTATGTAAAGTTACATAATGCCCCCATACTGGGCTGTAGAGAGCCTCTCAGCTCAATATATCTAGAAGTAGACTAAACTCTTATATAACGAATGACAATTCTGCACAAAATTTACTTCAGTAATACATCTATATCTACTGCAATAACCTTTACGAATAATTTTGAGCGGATTTGATAATCTTGTCTTTGTCGAATTATCATCTCTCAAATTAAAGAAATTGGATCTTGGGTGAAACCGTGAAAGGCATTCCTCGACCCCAACGATACCACGGTTGTTTCTTGGAAGAAATTGCTCAGGAATGCGCAGAAGGAGAGTGAGCCTTCTTCTGTGGGAGAAGTCCATGATTTTGCTGAGAAGCAAGGTGAGACCGTCTCTCACGCTCCTCGATCTTGGTTAAATTCCATTATTAAGAATATAAAAGGAATGTACAAGGGAACCATATAATTACTTCAAAAAATTCATTACCCAGTCTGTCAATTCTTTTCAAGGAAATGGTGTCGTTGATAATCGATCAGGAGCCCACATTCTGGTCTTAATTTACTGCCTTCTTTGGCAAGGATTCGGTGTGAGATATTTGGGAGTTATAAGGAGCAACCCTATTCATGCTGTGATTGCACCAGCCAAGAACCCATCATATTTACAACATTTATATTGTATTCTGATCGCCATTGTTAAAAATAATAATAACAATAATAGTCCAAGAAGATGTACCTGTACTTCTTGCGATTCTAGAGAAAGCGTTGCAGAGATTGCTTTCTGTGTAGTGGAAGGTCTGTAAATCATCCAAAAAAATATGAATTAATCATTATTATGGATTTACCCAAATACCCAATTATAATATTCACTACAATCAATTGAGCAAATTCTCTGAACTTTTTTAAGATCGTTCATACTCGTGGACAATATTGTAATTAGTTTTGAAGGAGCATGGCTGTCAAAACCGACAGAATGCAATTGTTGAAATTTATTTTCATTACCAACTAACCTGATGATATCTTTGGCCTTACCGACAGAACGCAATTGTTGAAAGCTATTTTCACAAGATCTCCCCCATATTCACCTGCATGTTCAGGATAACGTCAGGAGAATTTGCCTTCTAGCATTGACTAACATCATATATTTATATACCCATTTGAATATAAATATGCTTGTACTTGACCTCTAATTGCTGTGAAAGTTCACCCAGCTCTTTCTTGTTAACCGAACTGGAGAACAACCTGCAATCAAATATTGAAATTCCATTAAGTCACTCATCACTGGTTCTAAACAAATATTTTCCATTCCTTATTGATGGATACAAATGCCATTTAGAGTATAGAAATATATGATGTTAGTCAACCTACTAGAAATATTTTTCATCACGCTTGCTGGACATTACAGACCTGCTCACTACAACAAAAACATACTCATTAGCTAAGAACATGGTAGAGGTGAAACATAGATAAGAAGATTCGAAACCTAGGCTTACAAATATGGCTGGCCTCTTTGCTGTGGTAAGACAGAATTGGACTATGATAACTTTGTGATGTCTTTACGGTGGGAAGTGTCACCACTGTATTGTATAATCTGGACAGAATATATATAGTAAAGTTCATTTATTTTTATTTTTAAGTCGAAAAGTTGACATAGTTTTGGCTTTGCAATGCAACGCGGGAGTTTGCTAGAGATCGGCTGCCACGATGTTTAAGCACCCCACTGGCTAATCTTCGGATAGTTCACATAGACACTATATACCTGGATGATAGGGATAGTGCTGTGTTGGGTTGCTTGCTTGAGAGCTGTTCTGCCCTTGAAATCATGGAATTTTGACTGGAAGATCCATATACTTGAGATTTTCAGAAACATTGTTTTCATTGACCAGAGCTTCAACGCAGGTGAGGATATGCCAGGGCATTGCAGACGGCCACCCAATATTTTAAACATTGTTGTACTGCCATTACACATTTTCTCTGTTTGGAGATGATCATCTTCCTCGATTACCTGATTACCCATGATGCTCTGTGATATTAATGGATGGCCAAGAAAACAACTTCCGAATTTTAATTTAATGCATTAATCTATGAGTGCTTATTCAATGTGTTATTCTGTGCTATTATGTTTACAGAGATAAAATGACATTATTCTGTGCTATTAGTTTTTATTAATAAAAATAACTTTACTAAAGTGATATTATTTTTTATTTTGTGTTACAAAATATCTCCCATAATATTCACTATCACTATTATTTTTTGCCGACATGTTACAAACGTTACATCATGTGACAAGATCTCCGCCATAATATTCACTTTCACTATTATTTTTCGCTGACATGTTAGTAACGTTACATCATGTGACAAGATCTCCCCCATAATATTCACTTTCACTATTATTTTTTGACAACATGTTAGTAACGTTACATCACGTGACAAGATCTCCCCCATAATATTCACTTTCACTAATATTTTTTGCCGACATGTTAGTAACGTTACATCACGTGACATCACGTGACAAGATATCCCCCATACTGGGCTGTAGAGAGCCTCTCGGCACAATAACCCCTTAATACCCTTCGCTCTTTATATACCTCTAACCCCTTACCACCCCCCTTTTATATACCCCTAACCCCTTACTACCTGCCCCTTCTCTACCTATAACCCCTTACTTCCCCAAATTATTTTTAATGTTATAATCAACAAACAATAAAACTGTAGGGTTACAAATTCTGTACTTATTTTAAACAAAAAAAAGCATATATGAATTATGATTACCTACACTTCTATTACTCAAAACCTTAATAGACCCTCAGTCCATCTCCCAAACACCTTCCAATCCCGCTAACACCCCCTACCCCTAATCACTTATACCCTCACCCACTTTCCCCACAACTCTATCTCTATTGTTAGAATAATCAACCAATAGTTAGCTACCTTAGACATTAATTTGACTATTTTTGTCTTATTTGCCTAGTTCATATGTCCCACCTTATGCAAGTTGTCATTTACCTATCCATAGTGGTCAAACATTCCTATTTTGACTCATGTACTGCTTGGGAAACCTCAAGGAATCAATTCTGCTTTATTCCTAGCCTCCTAGGTGCCCTTCTTCTTTTTCTGCTTTATTGCCTGCTTTTTCAGTGCTTTAAGGCAATTGGGAAAGTTTGACTACGTGACGTTAACTAGTTTTGTGTCCTCCACATCCTCCACTCTTTTCTCCTTTAAAAAGCATGTATGATTTTTCATTCCATCACTCTTTAGCTTTCCTAAGTGCTTTTCCCAATTCGTGAGCTCCATGACTGATTTGGAAACTACTTTATGCACCTATGGGGGAATTGCTTAATTTTAGTAAGCCTGCTTTTGAATAGATTTGAATTGCCTCCTCATGCATTCAAATCCCTTATGTAGTTATTTAATTCAGCAACCTATTATGTTACAGGGTTGGCTATTGTACACTGAGTTAATGCAGTTTAGTTTTCAGCTCCATTTTCAGTTTCTTTTGTGAGTGATTTTGCATGATCAATTGATAATTGTTATGAGTAAAATTGTTCTATCACTGGGTTCAATTTCCACATGGTATCAAAGCCATTGTAGATCAATTTCTCTCCTTCAAAATTGTTTTTCAGGTTCGACATTAGTGACTGGGAGCCTTCTACTGATAGCCGGGACAATTTCTAAGCTATGGATCAATCTCAGAAGATCATCTTGACTCCTTTCAACTTATTTGAATGGAAAGCAGAGATGGAGATACTGTTGAGAGAGAAAGGTATCTACAGGGTGACTGTGGCAATAGAAGCAGAGCCCAATGCAGCTACAAAGAAGATAAAATGGCACAATAGGAGGGATGAGGCCTATGGTCTCCTGTGTCTAAGTATTTCCAGTGACCTCCTTTTCCATCTTGATGGATTGACATCACCGAATGAGGTATGGGAGAATCTTACTGATCATTTTGGAAAGACATACAAGATGAGGGGACATCAAATTGAAAATGAACTGATTTCCCTGAGTCCCAATAGCTTTGAATCACTGCAACTCTATTTATCCAAGTTCAAAGCACTTGTTTTGTAGCTAAAACAATGTGGGATCGAAAAGAAGGATGATCAGCTGGTCTTGGCCATTCTCTCAAACCTTGGCCCTAAATATTCAGTGTTTGTTTCGACATTCTATGCCACAAAGTTGACAGCTCGAACCTGGAAGATGCCTAGCCTTGCAGATTTCATGGAATCTCTCAGACAAGAAGAGGACAAGCTGGTGATGATGGAAACCATCAAACCATCAAAATACCAAGCTCTGGTTGCTGGAGATTCAAAGTTGGATTCAAAAAGAAAAAAGAAAGCTAAAAATCCACCTGAGCAAAAGAGAGACAAGAACAAGTCTCAAGAGGAGCCACAAGGTTCCAAGAAGAACTACCAGAAGAAGAAAAACAAAGGAGAAATGAGCAAGTGCGCATACTGCAATCAGGGAAATCACATTGAAAGCTCTTGTATGAAGAATCAAATAGACATGCTGACCCAACTCCTGGAGAAGAATGGCATCTCCCTTCTAGACATCTCAAAGAAGAGAGAAGGGGGATCAAGTTCAGATGATAGAGAGAGAGTTCATGCATTGATTGTTGGCACATCAAGTTCACCTAGTTTTATCATTGATTCTGGAGCTTCAAGACACATGGTTTCGACCAAGGAGGCATTCTCCTCACTTGACATGTCGAAAGAACCACCTATAGTACTGGGAGATGAATCTCTCACTGAAAGTTTGGGAAAAGGGAGGATTGATCTTGATCATGGTCAGTTCAGCAATGTGTTGTATGTGCCTGGTCTTGCCTCCAACCTCTTATCAGTGTACCAGATGACTCACACTGGGTCTCCAAAGAAGGTCATATTCTTCCCTGATGATGTTGAGATCACAGAGATCTCAAGTGGTAAAGTCATTGCAAAAGGAGTTGCAAATCATGCTCAAAAGGTATACATGTTCTCACACTTCCTACCCTACTCAAACCCCTCTGCTCTTCTGATTCATGCTAATGAGGAAAGCAAACTTTGGCCACCTAAATTACAAGTATCTTTCTGATCTTAGTGAAAAAGAGATGGCCATAGGGTTGCCCAAGATAAAATTTTCCAAAGGAGTCTGCCAAGGTTGCATCCTAGGAAAACACCCAGAGCATAAATTTGAGAGAGCTAGTCATGAGAGAACCTCTGCACACCTCGATCTAATCCATAGTGATGTTGCTGGCCCATTCCCTCATATGTCCATGAGTCAGGAAAAATATGCATTGACTTTCATAGATGACTTTTCCAGGTATTGCTGGGTTTACTTCCTGAAACACAAGTTTGAAGTTTTTGGCGTCTTCAAAGTCTTTAAGGCTTTGGTTGAAAAACAGTCTGGGAGGAAACTCAAGGTCCTCAGATCTGACAATGGTGGTGATTATGTCAATTCTAAGTTTATTAATTATTGTGCAGATGCAGGTATTCAGATGCAGCATTCTATCCCTTACACACCACAGCAGAATGGTGTTGCTGAGAGGAAGAACAGATCACTGAAGGAGATGGCAACATGCATGATGGAGGACAAAACTTTTCCACCAAAGTACTGGGCCGAAGCTATCAAATGTGCAGCCTATATCCAGAATAGGGTGCCTCATAAACAGCTTGATGGTATGACTCCTTTTGAAGCATGGAGTGGGCACAAGCCAGATGTGACCCATTTCAGGATTTTTGGCTCAAGGGCTTGGGCTAGAATTCCAACAGAAAAGAGAAAGGATTTGCAGCCCCAAAGCCAAAAGTGCCTATTTTTTGGGTACTCTAAAGATTAAAAATGGTACAAGCTGATAAATTTTAGCACAAACAAATCCTTCATTGAAAGGTGTGTTCAGTTTCAAGAAGAACCCCTTGCAGCAGTGGAAGTTGGAGAAACCTCTTCACCACCTGAACCTCTGAAAGTAAGTGAAGAATTTGTTGAACATGATGATTCTGATATGTCTATTAGTGATGAGCTTATTTCAGACCCTAACATACCTACAAGGACAAAATGGGCAGCCAAGACACTACATGCAGCAGGAGAGCTAGCTGGGGATCCCAATGACCCAAGGAGGACTAGATCTCAATTTGAGAGTGGTCTGTGCATGAAGGATCCTATGTTTGCTGAGAAATGATATTTTATGGTGGAATAATATCCTAAAACATATGAAGAATCAGCAGGAGATCTAATATGGCAAGCAGCCATGAAGGAAGAGTTCAGCTCACTCCAGAAGAGCAACACATGGGAGCTATTGGATCTTCCCCCAGGGAGGAAGTTAGTTCAGTGTAAGTGGGTCTACAAGACCAAATTTTCTGCTGATGGTTCACCTCTAAAGTAAAAGGCCATATTGGTATCCAAGGGCTACTCACAGGTTCATGGCATAGATTACAATGAGACCTTTTCACCAGTGGCAAAGATGGATTCCATCAGGCTAGCCTTAGCCATTATAGCCTCAAAGCAATGGGAGGTACATCAAATGGATTGAAAGTGTGCCTTCCTGAATGGAGATCTCACTGAAGAGATATATATGAATCAGCCTTAAGGATTTTCTACTAACCCTTCTCTTGTGTGCAGGATGAGAAAGTCATTGTATGGGCTAAAGCAAGCCCCCAGGGCTTGGTATGCCAAGATTGATAGCTTCTTTCTATCGCTGAATTATTTTCGGTGAAAATAATATAAAAATGTATATTTGAAGTTAATTAATGGTTCATTAATGATCATTGTGTTATATGTTGATGACATCCTCATTACAGGAAGCTCAAAGGATGAGATTGCTTCCTTTAAGGGTTCAATGAACCAAGCCTTCTCCATTTTTGACTTGGGCCTCTTAAGCCAATTCTTGGGGCTTGAGATTGCTCAAAACAAAGCTGGAATCAAGGTACACCAGTCCAAGTATGCCTTGTATTTTCTGAACAAATTCAGAATGAAGGACTGCAAACTAAGAAAGACTCCTTTCCTTTTAGGAGCGAAGCTGGAAGAAGCTGATTCTTCACCTATGGTAAACAATACACTGTATAGGAAATTGATTGGATGTTTGTTGTATATTAAACATACTAGAAATGATATTTATTATGCAGTAAGTGTGGCTTCTAGATACATGGATCATCCTCATGAGATCCATTGGAAAGCAGCCAAAAGGATCCTTAACTTTGTTCAGGGAACAAGGACACATGGGATCTTCTATAAAGCAAAATATGATCTTGATTTGATTGGATTTACTGACAGTGATTGGGCAGGTGATAGCATAGACAGAAAGTCCACATCAGGATATGTGTTCATGCTTGCAGAAGGGCCAATCATCTGGTCAAGCAAGAAATAGAGTGCCATTGCACTCTCATCTATAGAAGCAGAGCACAGAGGAGTTGTTAATGCAGCAACTCAATGTTTATGGTTGCAGCGTTTACTTGGAGAGTGTGGCTTTGAATCAGAGTACTCAACTACCATCTACTGTGATAACCAGAGTACCATTCGAATCTACAACGATCTAGTTCAGAAGCAGAGAACCAAACACATTGAGATCCATATGCACTACATCAGAGAGCTTGTGCATGATGGCACCATTCACCTACTCTTATGTTCATCTTGAGAACAAGTAGCTGATATCTTCACCAAATCATTTTGTGAGAATACCTTCAGCAATATCAAATCACTACTGGGGATTTCTGATCATGCTCTGAAGCATGAGTGAAGACAAGATTTCCAAATTTTGTTTTACAGTCCATGTTTAAGGGAGGATTTTCCCATGTGGTTTTTGCCTCTTTCCTTGTTTAAATGGACATGCAGTATGTAAAGGGTGACTAAGCCTTGTTGCTAGGCCCTATAATTTTCTGATATATTACTCATAAGTCAGGCTTAAGGGGGGGTGTTAGAATAATCAACCCATAGCTAGCTACCTTAGACATTAATTTAATTGTTTTTGTCTTATTTTCCTAGTTCATGTGTCCCACCTTATGCAAGTTGTCATTTACCTATCCATAGTGGTCAAACTTGCCTATTTTGACTCATGTAGTGCTTGGGAAACCTCAAGGAATTAATTCTACTTTATTCCTAGCCTCCTAGGTGCCCTTCTGCTTTTTCTGCTTTATTGCCTACTTTTTCAATGCTTTAAGGCAATTGGGAAAGTTTGACTAGGTGAGGTTAACTAGTTTTTTGTCCTCCACATCCTCCACTCTTTTCTCCTTTGAAAAGCATGTATGAGTTGTCATTACATCACTCTTTAGCTTTCCTAAGTGATTTTTCCAATTCGTGAGCTCCATGACTGATTTGGAAACTACTTTATGCACCTATGGGGGAATTGCTTAATTTTAGTAAGCCTGCTTTTGACTAGATTCGAATTTCCTCCTCATGCATTTGAATCCCTTATGTAATTATTTAATGCAGCAACCTATTATGTTACAGGGTTGGCTATTGTACACTGAGTTAATACACTTTAGTGTTCAGCTCCATTTTCAGTCTCTTTTGTGATTGATTTTGCATGATCAATTGATAATTGTTGTGAGTAAAATTGTTCTATCACTGGGTTCAATTTCCACATCTATCTCTATCTCTCTCTATCTATCACCCTCCTACTCACCCCTTTCCACTAACCCATCCCTCCTCCCCATCTCTCCCTCCTACTCCTCAGAAGAACTGCTAACCCCCTCTCTGACACACACTCTCTCTCCCCCCTACTCCTCCACCTCCACCTAACCCCCATAACTCCCTCTCACCCCAAACTGTCTAACACACAATTTCCCATTGGATCTCTCTCTCTCTCTCTCTCTCTCTCTCTCTCTCACACACACACACACACACACACACACACACACACACACACATCCCTATCCCTCCATCTACCGCTAACCCCCCTCCTCTCTCTCTCTCTCTCTCTCTCTCTCCAACCATTAATAACCATTCATCTCTCCCTATCTCTCTCTCCAACTATCTCCAATATAATAGAATCCCATTTGTCTCTACCTGTAACACATTCACCTCCCCCTATCTCTCTATCTCTAATCCCCTAACAAACCCCTCTCTCCATCACTTACATACATCCCCTGCCCTTAACCCCCCTTCTTTATGTATCTCATACTCCACCTACCATTAAACCTACCTACCCAAAGAAATTCCCCTCCTTCTCCTCATTTAACCCTTCCCTCCCGCCCCCCAACTCTTTCGAGACCCCTCTTTCAGTATCTCTCTCCTATACACTTCCACCTACCCATGTATCTCTTCCAAACACTTATTACCCCCCCTCCCTACTCTTTCTCACCCATTACCTCCTCTCTCTATATTCCCTATTTATCCCTAAACCCCTATCCCCCGCACTTAACCATACCCCAACAGCTCCTTCTTTTCCCTAATTCCATACAAAAGAACCCCCCCTTCTCTCTACCCCTAACCCTCTCTTTATCCTACCCCACAATCACACCCCTAACTCTCTTAATATCTCCCTTTCTCTCACCCTCCTATTCACCCCCTTCCACTAACCCAATAACCTCCTCCTCCTAAGAATTGATAACCCCCTTACTCTCTCTCTCTCTCTCTCCTTCTTCATGAAATATGTTCATTCTATATACCTAACCATATTTTTAAGTTTCTAAGTTTCTATCATCACCAAGAGAATTCCCACCCCTCTCCTCCTTTCTCACTCTATCTCTACCATACTCCACCTACCCACAACTTATATGACTCTCTAAATATCCCCCAATTCCCTAACACTACACCCCCCCCCCCCCTATCTCTCTCTCTTACACACACACACTATACACATGCATATGCCTGCCCCTACCACAAACCCCCTTCCTCTCTATCTTTATCCCCCTTCCTCTCTCCAACCCTTACGAACATCTTCTCTCACTCTCTTTATCTCCTTCTCCACTTTACTCAAATCTCTTAACACTCCCCTCTATTTCTACCTCTAACCCCTTAACACGCCCCTCTCTTTATACCTATATCCACATAGAAAATCCCCCTCTCTATCTCTCTCATACTTCCCCTACCCATAACTCCCCTCTTTATGTCTCTGCTACTCCTACTCC
>LPNX010713209.1:14511-38759 GCA_001517045.1 Pseudotsuga menziesii
TTTCATGTCATCATCATTAAGCCAAATATACATTAGAGGAAATTTGGGGTCTAAAATGGGTCTTATAAGAAAACACGCCAACAATAAATTTTGTGAGTTGTAATTCAAGAACCAATAGAATTTCAATAAAATAAGTCAACCATAATGGTTGAATTGACATATTTGTCATAAAACAAAACTACTTTTTTTGTTCGTATTTTTGACATATCTCCCTATGTTTTTAGTTAAATTTCAAGAAGGAGAGCTCGTTGGATACTGAATTTAATTCCACATCCAACGAGTACCTACACTGCATACTTTTGATAGACCCTGCTATCGTAAAAACAAGAAATACCTGAAAAAACATGATGATAATGTCATCATCAAGTTTTTCAAGTATTTGATGTTTTTGGGGTAGCGGGGTCCATAAAAATTATGCATTGTGGGTACTCATTGGATGCAGAATTAAATTCCACATCCAACGATCTCTCCCACTTAGAATTTGAGTAAAAACACATGGAGATATGTCGAAAATATGAACACAAAAAGTAGTTTTTTTCATTCTTCCTCCAAAATTAATAACTATTATTTTATTATTTTAACTATTATTTTATTATTTCAACTATTATTTTATTATTTTCCTTAGGAGGCTCATTTTATACCTCAAATTTCCTCCAATACTGTGTACCAAGTCATATTCACATCCTTCATGAAAGACATGTTCATTCTATATATCTAGCCATCAAAATATTTATAATGTTCTCATTTTTTATCATGACCAAGAAAAGTATAACACACCAATTCCTATTCATTCGATATAGCTAGCCATCAAAATATTTTTATTGTTATTATTTCTAAGCCAGGTTTATTAAGATTCCATATGCTAAGCTAGATATCATTAGTATTCAATTCAATTCCACAACAGTCACGTATCCAAGATCACTGAAATAAACACAATCACAAGACAGAAACAGATTTATCCTGGGAAACCCTCTATGGGAATAAAACCCAACAAAACTTCCTCTATATAGATGTATCAAAAGTACAAAGAAAAAAACCCAAACAGGTGCTCCTTCTCCTAGTAGCTCTCTCTCTCTCTCTCTCTCTCTCTCTCTCTCTCTCTCTCTCTCTCCTATGCATTATACACAAGTGAGTGTGTGTGTGTGTGTCCAAATGAGTAACATACCTCTTATGTTTATACTTTATCTTCCACTTGAATTTTTCCCTAATAGGTCACCCCCAACAAACTTACTGGGATGACTTCACCTAGGAAGACACAAAACAATATAATAGTATATTATGGTGGGTTCCATTGACCCGAATTACTAAGGAGGTTTTACATCATGACTCTACGATGACCGGATACAATAATAACATCCCGATGGAGGAATAAAACATCTCTGATAGATCACAACAATAAAATACATTTAGAATATTATTCAAAGTTACAATATTTCAACACTCCCCCTTAATGAGAAGGGTATTCTACTGACAACAAAAACATCAACTATAGGAGCAAGGAAAGAGAACAAATTTCAACAACATGAAGGTGATACATATATATGTCATCATAAGTTTTCTTCAACAATCATAATCAACTGCAATAGTTACTGGAACATTTTAAACATCTTTTGTACTAGAGCACCATATTCTATAACACTGAGTCTTCACGTTTGATCTTCATCTTCTGTAGCACTCGATCACTTGATCATCTACAACAACACTTGATATTTCGATTAGAAAACATCATTATATACAACAACACTTGACTATTAGATCAACAACATCATCTACAACAACATAACCTGTGACACACATGATACAATTACGAGACGATCAACACCTATAACTTTAGGACATAAGTCCAAGGATGATGCAATCCCACTACCTCACGGAGACAAAAGTTTGCAAATCGATTTAATACATATGTCCAAGGATGATACAATCCCACGATATCACAGAGACAAAAGTTTTCATATCACTTTAGGACACATTTCCAAGGATGATACATCCCAACACCTTTCAAATAAAAAAGTTTGCAGATCATTTTAGAACCAATATCCAGGAAGGATACAATCTTTCCACCTTTTGGAGACAAAAGTTTACAGATTAATTTAGTACATATGTCCAAGGATGATACAATCCCACCATCTCATGGAGACAAAATTATGTGGATCACTTTAGGACATATGTCCATGGATGATACAATCCCACCAACTAACTGATACAAAAGTCTAAGGATCACTTTAGGGCATATGTCTAGTGATGATACAATCCCACCATATCACAGAGACAAAAATCTATGGGTCACTCTAGGACATTTGTCCAGGGATGATAAAATTCCACTGCAACATTATCGTCATTTCTTCCCCTTTCGAGGAATGTCCTTTCAGACTACTCCAAGATTCTCACAAAAGTATTCAAACTTTACTCGAGACACAGGATTCATCAACACATCAGTAAATTTCTCATTGGTAGTCACATACTAGAGGTTTATAGCTCCCTTCTATGCAATATATCAAATGTAAAATACAATATTTCTATGTATTTTGATTTATGATGGAACATTGGGTTCTCCATCATCTTTATACAACTTTGTTTGTCACATGGAATCACCGTGGTATCCAATTCTAGGTCGAATAGACCTAACATCAACTTTTGAAGCCATATGGCTTCACAACTAGTAGAACAAGATTCTATATACTCTACTTCAGTTGTGCTGAGAGAAACACTAGAGTTCTTCCTACTAAACCATGAGATCATGGTGGATCCCAGAAAATAACATCCACCTGAGATGCTCTTCCTGTATGAGACACTTCTAGCCCAATATGCATATGTATAACCATACAATATGTAGTCATGATATCCAACATAGTATAGACCAAATTCTATTGTATCTTTCAGGTACCTCATCACATGCTTTGCATCTACTAGGTTAACACATCTAGGCTTAACTAGCTATTGACTCAGGGTGTTCACAAAAAAGCATATATCTATCCTGGTATTTGTCAGATACATCAACAACCCGATAATCTGTATGTACTGAATCAGATCCACTAACTCTGATGATTCATTAGCTAACAACTTTAGGTTGGTATCCATGGGTGTGGCCATGGATTTACTTTCCAACATATCAAATCTTTTTATGATTTCTACAACATACTTTCCCTGGTTGAGAAATATTCCTTTTGAGCTCTACCATACTTCTAGATCTTGAAAATAGTGCATCAATCCAACGTCTTTCATATTAAATTCATCAATGAGCTTCTTCTTGCACTATACAATTTGTTTATCATTTCCTTTCAAAATTAAATCATGCACAAACAACAATAATATGACAGGTTCATCATGCATAACCTTAAAGTAAAGGTTAGGGTAGGATTTACTTTTGGTAAATCCCAAGCTCATCAAAATCATATATATCCTTCCATAACAAGCTCTGGGAACTTGCTTCAATCCATATAGATATTTCTTCAACTTAAATACATGATTCCTTGTCTTCAACTTCCAATCCTTGTGGTTGTTCTATGTATACTTCTTCCTCAAAAACACCATTCACAAAGGATGTTTTCACATCCATCTGGTGTAAAATACACATCATCATGGATGCAAGTGCCGTGATGGTTCTAATTGAATTTTACCTCACTACTAACACAAATGTCTCTTCATAATCAATTCCCTATTTCTGAGAGAATCCTCTGGACACATACCTTTCTTTGTATTTCTCAATATTTTTTTCAGCTGCATGATGTTATCTTGTACATCCACTTTGAAGATATCACACTTTTTCCTTGTGGTTTTATAACTATATTCCAAACATAATTCTTCATTATAGATTGGTAATATTCCATCATTGCTTCTACCCATTTTTTATTCTATACAATTTCTTCATACGTGGTAGGTTCTTGATCTACTAGATCACACATTAAAGCCACATAACTAGAAAATGGATTTGACTTCTTGATTACTCTTGTGGAGCCTTATGGAGCTCCATAATTCTCTACTTATTGTATAATTTATCTTACCCAAGCAGGATATCTCTTTTGTGATATACACATAGTAGGAGTTTCTTGAGGTTCTAGCATATCATGGTCATATGATGTTTCTTCTTCATGGGATGGTGTAGCTTCTATATTTCTGGGAGGTGCATATTCTTCATATACTTCTTCATGCTAGCACTTTCTAGATCTCCTGATAGATGCTTCTTATTCAAATGTTACATCTCTACTAATATCCATGTGATGCAATCCTGGAATGTATATTCTTAAGTATTTTGAGACTTCATAGTATCCAACAAATATTCCCTTCTTTCTGGAAGGTTCCATCTTAGTTCTCATTTATTTTTGTATGTGAACATATACTGGGAAACCCAATATCTTCAAGTAGCTAACTTCAAGCTTCTTTCCTAGGAACATTTCTTTTGGAGTTTTGAATCAAAAGGCACTATGGGCTAATCTATTATGTACAGTAAATGTCGTTCTTGTTGCTTCATCCTATATATGCATTGGAATATATTGATCATGTATCATTGTCTTCATTTCTTCCATAATGGTCATTTTCTTTCTTTCCGCAACACCATTCTGTTGAGGATTGTAGGGAGTGGTTAGTTCCCTCTTGTTTCCATCTTCTTCACAAAAGGATTCAAACTCTCTTGAAGTATATTCTCAACCATTTTTTGTTCTGATTGTCTTGATTCTTCTTTCTGAATGATTCTTAATCAAGGCTTTAAATTCCTTGAATTTTCCAAATACTTCATCCTTTGTTTTCAACAAATATATCCATGTCTTTATTGAATAGTTAGCAAAAAATGCAACATAATATTCATAACTACTCAAATACATGGATTTAACTCGACCACATACATCTGAATGAATTAATTCCAACGTACTTCCAGTCTTTGTTGCACTCTTTGGAAATGGATTGTTGATATTCTTTCCTTTTGCGCATCCTTTGCAAATTCCTTCATGATCGATCTTCAAATATGGAAAACCTGTCACTACTTTGTGCACATGGGATACTTCTTTGTAGTTTATGTGATAAATATTCCTATTCCATAATTTACTTAGGCTAGTAGTATCATGAACAATGGTTGTTTCTGAATGTCTCTTGAGTTTATATAAGCCTCCTTCTTCTTCACCGGTGACAACTGCATCTTCAATTGATTTTCCTTTGGGCCACATAAGTACTTTTCCATCTATAAATGCAACCATATATCCTTTCATATCTAATTATGAGATAGAAATTAAGCTATTCTTCAAACTTGGTACATATAAGACTTCCTTCATCTTCATGTGGGTTCCAGAATCAAGATTGTAGATTTATTCACCAATTCCTTTGATAGGATATTGATAGTCATATCCTAATGATATATTCTGAGGAGAGTTCTTCTCTTTGAGTTTTGATAATTTTTTCTTCTATATTGTCATGTTCTTTGAATCACCACTATCAATGATCCATATATCTTCTCTAGGTGTCACAGACCCAGAGAGTGCATAGAATAATACATATTCTTCAACATTTTATTATTTTTCTTGTTTCATTCGATCTCCTTCTTCTTATTCTTCTTCATATTCATATTCAGCTAGGTGTGCATAATGTCTTTTGTTGTTCCCCTTCTTTTATTCTTATTTCTTTAGTGGAAAATGTTTGGTAATGTGTCCTATCTTGTTATAGAAGAAATGTTTAAAGTTGGAGTAGTTTCTCCCCTGATTGTTTCATCTTGTCCTTTGGAACTTCTTGGAAGGTTGATACTCCTTGTGGAATTCCTTCTTGAAGTTATATTGAATTATTCCTCTCTCCGTATGGGTGGCTAGGGATTGATCATATTCTTTAAGTAGATATTATCTATTGGAAACTCTAACCTCTTCTTGGATGCAATATTCCCATATAATCTCAAACTTCATTCTTTCCTTTCTGGAGCACATAGTCTAGATGAAAGAATCCCAAGTTCTAGTGAGACGATTGAGGGAAGTCATAACTAGTTCATCTTCATTAAGGGAGTCTCCAATGGCTTCTAGATTCTCCTTGAACTGAGAGACTCTTGTGATGTAATCTTGGATGGATTATCCTTGGATCATATTGGTACTCTTCAATTGCGATCTCAAATTCATCTTTATATTGATGTTCCTTCCTTCTTACTTTATGGATAGGGCATCATACATCACCTTGGAGGTCTCTTTGGATGACACTTGAGGAATTAGGTGATATTTGATAGAATTAGCAATGATCCTTATTTCCCTAATGAAGTCCTTCTTGTGCTTCACCTTAGCTTCACCCTCTTCAGGTTATGCAACTTCTTCTTTGATGTATTTTTCAAGATCATTCTCTCTAAGAATGAGTCCAATTCTATATTTCCATGCTCAGAAATTATCTATTCCTTCTATATTATCCTTAAGCTTAGTTCTTGGGGACATCTTATCCAGGAGGTCACTAAAAAATTAAATTTCTCAAAATGAAAAATTGACCTTACTAGGATATGTGCTTGAATAATGTGAATTGATTGGTATACTTGGTTTCTGGAGAATCCAAATATTCACCTCTACAAATTGACTTGCAAGATTTTGATCTGTATTTTCTACAATTTTCTGGTTTTCTATAGTTTTCTCGTTGAAATACAAACTAGGTTTTGACTTTATTGGATATCTACCCACTCAAAAAATTCAATCTAGGGCTCAATAGATGGACTCTAGGGAGACACAAATTTCTATGTAATTACATCTCCAATATTCAAACTTTGACAGAAACCCTAATTTCTTGTCAGAGGGAGAAGAGAGAGAATTTCACCTTTTGAAAATTGTCCTATTCAGGATAGCTTTGATACCATGTTAATATTCCATATCCTAAGTTAGATATCATTAGTATTTAATTCAATTTCACAACAATATCATATGCAAGATCATTGAAAGAAACACGATCACAAGATAGACACATATTTATGATGGGAAACCCTTTATGTGAATAAAACCCAACAAAACTTCCTCTATATAGATGTATCAAAAGTAAAAAGAAAAAAACCCAAAAGTGTGCTCCATCTCCTAGCAGATATGTCTCTCTTTCTCTCTCTTCTATGCACTACACATAAGTGATTATGTGTGTCCAAATGAGGAACACGCCTCTCCTATTTATACTTTATCTTCCACTTGAATTTTTCCCTAACAAGTCGACCCCAACAAATTTACTGGGTCGATTTCACCTAGGAAGACAAAAAAACAACATAATATTGTATTTTGGAGGGTACTATTGACCCAAATTACAAGGGAGGTTTTACCTCATGACTCTATGACAACCAAATACAATAATAGCATCACAATGGAGGAATAAAACATCTACAATATATGACTCTATGACAACTAAATACAATAATAGCATCGCGATGGAGGAATAAAACACCTACGATAGATTACAACAATAAAATACATTTAGAATATTATTTGAATTTATGATATTTTAACAAGGTCTACTGCACCAAATATTTTTAATGTTATCATCACCAATTCAAGAAAAGTATAACACACCAAACCAATTCTAATGCAGCAAGTAAAAAGATGTTTATGCACTCTATATTGTTAAAGAAATGTAGATGCGGAAGATATTATATTTTGTATTATTTTTGTTATTACCCCATTTGGAGATGTTGTTCCTTCTATTAGGGATGTCATTGATGTATTTGGTAATGTAAAGTGTTGAGGTAAAATATCTGTTGTAAGTCAGGTATGTAGTACCCACAAAAGTATTATTAAAATGTATTTTTGAGTCTTCCAAGGCACGTCGACCTTGGTAGCAAGGAGAAGTTAGGAAAGTTAGGTTATTATTCCTCTCCACTAATTAGTATAAATAGGAGAGGCACTTCCCTAATTTGGAAAAGCAAAACACTCAAGTAGTTGCAATAGAGAGAGAAGAGACAATCTATATGGAGGAGAGGAAGAATTCTAGTCTTGTTCTTGGGTCTTAAACTGTACTTGGTTGAAATCTATATAGAGGAAGTTTTGTTGGGTTTTCTTCCCCACAAGGGTTTCCCAGAATAAATATTTATGTTCTCTTTTGTTCTCTTTTGGTTGTTATTCTTTCATATATCCTTTTGTTTTTGGATAACAAATTTTAAAATATTAACATGGTATAAGAGCTAACCTGAAAGAAGACATTGTGTAGAAGCTCATTTGACAATCCAACAATCTAAGGTTTAATATTCTAGATACCTCCCTCGACAGATCAAGTGGAAAAAAAGATTCATTCAACTTTCCCTAGGAGGGTACATATTTTTGTCGAAGCAGTTTTTCATTCTAAGGATTTTCACTTTTTGACCTACTACTATTGTTGGGAGAAACTAGGGCATCCGATTTTTCAAGGTTCTATCCTTAAATTCAAGAAAAGAAACATACAGTCTATCTCACCTTGGGGAGGCGCATATTTTCCTCCTCTTATATCTCCAATCAATCATATTTGGAAAATTTGGGTTTCCTATCCAAACCCTAGGTCAACCTAAATTTGGTTCCAAAAAGGTCCTCAAACCAGTAAGTATTATCTCCTATCTTTCCATTTTAGGTTATCATTCATTAAAAATGACAAACAATGCCATGCTTGATTAAAAAATTGAGGGAGTAGATAAATTCAAATCATGGAAGTGCATAATCATTCTCATCCTTGAACAACATGACCTAGACGGCTTTATCAAAGAAGAGGTCAAGGAACCAGAGGGGGAATAGGTAAAGGACAAACAAAAAAAGGATACGATCTAAGTAAAAAGGTTCATAGGTAACTCTATCAAGGATCAATTGATATCCCATGTATCTTCAAATAATAATCCTAAAGAAATGTTTGATGCAATAACTAATATTTTTGAAGGTAAGAACATCAATAGAAGAATGACCTGAAGAAACCAACTCAAGGGTGTGAATATACAAAATACATAGACCATACACTCATATCTATCAAGAGTATCTCTGATCAAAGAAAATTTAGAATCCATTGGTGATATAGTTAAAGAACAAGAAGTGGTGATGACCACCTTGAATGGCCCCCATAGAGAATGGGATTCCTTCATTAGAGGAATATGTTGTATAAGAAAGTTAACCAAGTTACTCATGCTATGGGAAGAATGTGTACAAGAATAATGAAGGATAATAAATAGAAAAGAGAAGCTAAATGATAATTAATATGAATCTCTAGATACACACACCAATAATGGAAGTATCAAAAGGAATATTCAAGGTTCATCTCCCAAAAGATCACCTGACTTCAAGAAGAACAAGAAACCTAGAAGGGATTATTCATATTTTGAATGTTACTCATGTCTTAACATGGGACATGTTTCTAGAAATTGTTCTCCAAATAAATATTAGTTCAAGAATAATAACCATAAGTACCATGCCCATGTAGCTGAATAAAATGAATCAGACAAGGAAAGGACCATAGAAAATCAATACTCTAGTGAAGAGTATTTTCTAATTTCATCTCTCACAGGTTCAATCAATCATGGAAGTAACACTTGTATCATAGACAATGGTGCTTCCAAACATATGAAAATACATAAGGATTCGCTCTCTTATCTTTGTTGGGATATAATAAACCCAATGATAACTTAGGATACAATATTTAATAATTATTTGATTAATTTCCTACCCACTAGCTAGATATTTGGAATCCACTTATACTACAAATTCAACACTTTCCATCTATACCCTGGGAATGATTTAATTCTAATTTTGGGTTGATATTGACCACTTTATTGTCTCTCGGTATTAGTAACTGCGCTCTCTTATATATTCTTCCTTATTATTCTTTTATCCAGCTTTTATATGGATAAGGTAAATCTAGTTAACTAGGAAACTAGTATCTTTTGTTGCAAACCCATCTTGCATGATTTTCTCTCCATTTTCCAGGATTAGCATGTTTATCCATCAATATTGAAAACTCACTTATGATTTTTCAAATTCGTGAGGTCCTTGATTGATTTGGGAAGTGATTTAGCCACCTATGGGATTTTATCATATTTGATAAGTCTTCCTTTATAATCTTTATGAGTTGTATACATACAAATTGATTTTACCTATGAGGGATGTACTATTTATGTACACTATTATTCATCATTATTCAATGGAAGGATACACTCCAATATTCATCTCTTCATTCATGTGATTCAATCTCTTTTCTTATGTCTATTTTTACTATGTATGCTTGTGAGAATTATGTTAGTAGCAAGATCTATTTCCTGTGCTTTTTCTTAACATCTTTGATCATAACATTGGATATATTATTTCTACAATATTACCCAAAAATACTATTCATATAAGGTACAACTTGGAGATGATTATTGGTACCCCATCAAAGGAAGGGGAGAATCCTCTTACAAATTAAGAAATGGAAAGATCATGAATATGAAAGAATTCTTATATGTTTTAGGTTTAAAGAAGAATCGACTTTCCATATCAGCTCTAGAAAATAAAGGGTTTGACAGTTTCCTTTGTAGATGGTGAATTCCTTATGTGTCTGAAAGAGAAAACAATAGATGATGCTATTGTAATTGTTGTCGAAGAAGGAGGACTCTACAAATTCAACGCAAATGCGTATTAATCTCTTACAGCCAACACCACCGGTCCATGTGAACTATGGTATAGAATACTTTCTAATGTAAACTACAAAGCATTTCCAATTTTCAACAAGATTGTGATAGGTCTACCAGAGATCCATATCGACCATGAAATATTATGTAAAGGATGTGCTCGAGGAAATAACATCAAGAATCCATTCACAAGAAGTAACAACTAAGCGAAGGGGATCTTAGACTTTGTACACTAAGATGTGTGCAAACTTATGTCAGCCACTTCCTTATTGGGTATGTATATTATGTCTCCTTTACTGATGATTACTCTCATAATACTTGGATATACTTCTTAAAAGTAAAAAATCAATCATTTGGAAAAGTCAAGGAATTTAAGGTTCTTGCGGAGAATCTATCTAAAAATAATATCAAGATCCTAAGATCAGATAATGGAGGGTAATTCACTTCAAATGAATTCAAGGAATTTTGTAAGGAAGTTGAGATTAAGAGGGAGCTTACCACACCCTATTATCTACAGCAAAGTGGAGTAGTAGAAAGGAAGAATAGATCCATCATGGAAGGAGTCAGAAAAATGATCCATTATCAATATTTTTCGATGAATTTATGGGAAGAAGCAATAAGAACCAAATTCTATGTCCATAATAGAATATCTCAAATTTCTCTTAGAAAAAAAACCCCAAAAAACATGTTCACTGGTGAAAATCCTGAAATAAGCCACCTAAAGATATTTGATTGTCCCGTATACTTACATGTTACAAAGGAGAAAATATCAAAGTTGGACCCTTCGGAAAAGAAGGAAATATTTTTTCGATGCAATGAATAGTAAAAAGCTTATATAATTTATATTCTAGGATTCCGCCAGATCGAGATCACTAGATGTAACACACCTCAAAATTTGTAAAAAAAAATAATTTACATGTATTGATTTATCGTAATTTAACTAGCAGTTTACTCATGTTCTAAGTTATTTATACGTATGCAAGTTATTAACCTTCTTGTTCTGTTGATTATGCCATACTTTGTGGGATGATGCAACCACCATCTCCTTCCACTACGCTCATCTACACTCACAGGTCATATTTTTAATTTTTTGGCTTTTAATTTAATAGTTCTTACTAGGGAATTATTAGCCCTAAGGATTGGGACGCTATTCATAGTCTTGATCCCATCCATTATGTAATAATCCTTTTAAAAGTGATTAAAAGGCCATAGGAATTACCATAACCTAAACTCATGGTATGTTTGTGATCCCTCCATCCTAACCATGATGGTTTGGGGTTTGTAGTACATGTGGTAATTGCCATAATTTAAAAACTTTTGTTGATCTAAAGTAAAGGTTATTAAATATAATACAATGTTATTTGTGGCATAAAATGATGAGTGATATACGACATGGTCTACGCCATGGTTATTATGGTATAATATGCTTTATTAATTGGTGTTTTAACACATGGTCTAAACTTGATGTTGATCGTGAATGCAACGATTAATGGGCCATGATTTCCCTGGCTGTGAGTTAAAAGTGGTACCTTGGTTGACTTAAATGTTTGTCCTAGATGTGAGTTGACAGCGTAGCTAGGTCCCTTGAGTTGGATCAAGAAGTGATCTCGTCCTTAAACTTATCTAGTGCAATTGCAAGGGTGTGTAATGTTTTTTACTATGTCATATTGGTTTTTGGAACCTTTGTTAGTTGCATTTGGTCATTTCGGTCTGTAGTTGGCAATAGTCGAATCTCTTCTCTATAATAATGGCTATGGCGTTATATTATCTAGTATAGAGGGTCTTTATTTGTGTTAATTGCATTGTGTGTATTCCCCTTCCAATGTGTTATGGGCTCCCATGGATTCCTCACTGGTCTGCATCCCATTGCATGTGTCTCAATGATCCATCCAATGAAATCGACCATGCACATTCCATGCCTAATAGATAAAGTCTTGGATTCATATCTGTGTTTTTTTTTTGGTGAAAATATTAGTGTTTACAACATGAACGGATTTTACAGGTTGTGTCTGTAGGCATAGGAGGGATACAGTAAAATCTGGAGGATCCAACCCCAGACCCTCTATCCAGCTCACCTAAGGTAAGTTAAAAGTTAAAAATATTTCTTAGAGTTTCTGTTTATGTTATTTAATTTTGTTCTGGATGTAACCTGTAATACTTTCAGGTGAAGGGCGTTCGAGAGGTGAAAGAGTCACTTCCTCCCATGCCTATGTTTTTAAATGCCTCAAGTAACATATGCATTATTATGCTTCTCTTTTCGAAATATATTTTATATCAAGTCGTAGCTTACAATACTCATCTCATGTGTGTTACTGCACATACTTTAACCTAAGCATGGAGGAGTCAAGAGGAGAGTACACCATCTCTGCATCATATACTTTTATTTCATTTAAACCCCAGAGGGTTTACCCTTTGATTTATAGAGGATTTACAACCTTGTTTCTTTGTGAGGGTTTAGGTACATTAGTTTATGATCCTGTGCAAAATTGCATTTACACTCTAGGTGCCATTATGGATGGTATTACCTCCACGTCATTGGTTTTGTTAAAGAAATATATGTGGTTTTTAAGGAAGGTGGAAGCCATCCAAGATACAACCACTTTGTAATATCTCAATGCTTTGTTTTATCAAGTATGTTTAAGGAATGACCCTTATGGTCCTTACTACAAAAAGCACCCATGTTTATTATCTAGTTCACAAGCTTCCATCCTTGATGTTATTACGGCCATGCTATGTTTTGTTGGTAATTTTTAGTTTTAAAATTTAACTCTGTAAAAAATAATAATATTAATATTATTAATTTGATGATCGCATGAGAGGATTTTAATGTAGTTTATAAGCTATGCTAGATTTAATGTGCATTAGTTAGTTATCATGAATACTACTTGTTTGATGGTTATTGTTTTGTCTATATGACACTGTTTTTTTCTTGAATGTGTATGTAATGTTAATCTTTTAGTTTAGTACTCGAAGCCATGACCATGGGATTATGACCATACCTAAATAAATTTTTATTTTTGTTTGACGATTCATGGAATCTTGGGACTTATCTGGGAAGGTTTAAAAGTAACAAATCGTAGATTAAAACAGATAGCATGTGATTGAATTTTTAACTACACATGACCTTACTATTAGATTTTTAAAGCTTGGTGGCCATCATATAATGACATACCTATATATACGATTCGTTATTTTGGTTATGACTGTTTACTTTCGATCATTGATCCAGTGATGAATGTTTACTTTGGATCTTCTATCCGGTTATGATTGTTTTCTTTAGATCTTTGATCCGATTATGACTATTTACTTTGGATCCATAAAGGATTGTTTATATGTTAATTGTGTTTAACATGTAGATCCTCATTCCCGTAATATCTGTATTGTAAAAGTTTGTTGTAAATGGGTCTCTTCTACACAATATCATAAACTCTTCAACTGTAGAGTATTTTAATAAATATATGAGGATTATTCCTCTATCTTCCTCAATCATGACTTATTTATATTAATGCTAATAAACAAAAGAATATTAAATTATGCTACATACTAGCATTTTAACTAACAACCTAGGAAAATTGTACAAAGATAACAAATACAGAGATACATTTAAAAATAAATCAACCACATAGGAAAGAAATAGGTTTAAGTTACTAACTATCTAGTAAGTACATAATTTTATTTCCAGTATATAAACCATTTAACATTTATCAATATAATAAAAACATAATTATAACTGATAAACATGCTAGAACCAAATTGATGCATACTAGGTGCTACATTAACAATTCTAGATCTAAAATGAAATTGCCTAATGCAAATTTAAAACATAGAATAAGAACCTAGAACCACTGCTGGAAAAATAGAAGTGGGAAATCCATTCCTCCCAATCAACTCCCAGAGCAGGAAAGTTACTTTGTCTAAAACCCCCTAGCATGTTCGTTGAACCACAAGAGAAAAATCCTGCAATGTTCCATCTCTTGCATTCTAAGATTTAATCCTCGTCCAATGCTAGCCTCATGCTTTCTTGTGGACATACTATTATATAGTATTTTTTCTAGGACTTGGTCATTTATGAGTCTCCTACTCTTTAGCACTCAACTAGGAGTTGTGACATGATTTTTGGGGATGGTACCTCTTGCATCTTGAGTTCTCACTCAATAGATTTAACCACTTGTATTTTCCTCTTGTGGGTCAGCAAACACTCTTCCACAACTATTTCCGCATATGTCCCCCTTCAGTATCTTTATTAATAAAGAATAATTCATTACAAATGTTTTATTTTTTTTTTCTATAAAAAATAATAAAAATAATAATTAAAGTAGTTCCAGCATAAATTAATAGTAAATTATTAATTTGAGGTTCATTACAGTATATATGTTACATTTGATGAAGATGCATCCTTCACCAAATCCAGAAACATCTTTGCAGATGAAGATCATGAAGAAGAGGAGGAGGCTCCTGGAACCACTTAAGGTAGCAGACCACCAGTTAGAGATATTGAAGAAGATCATATACAAGAAGATAATGGCCTTGTAGAACCTCAAGGACTTATCGAAACACCCAAGAATATTATCTCAACAAAAATAATACCAACATGGGCTTGTGATGTAATCAAAGAAGTAGAAATATATGGTGAACCGGAACGACGCAAAAGACAAAGAATCTATTTTAACTATGTGGAATTAATGAGCAACCATGTTGATGAAGAACCCACATGTTTTGAAGAAGATTCAAAGTAGAAGGAATGTATGCAGTCCATGATCGAAGAATACCAGTAAATAATAAATAATGCTGTGCGGGATGTGGTTCCAAGACCAAAGGACAAATCGATAGTTTCTTGAAAATGGATTTTGAAGACAAAGCACTTAGCAAATTGCAGTATTGAAAAGTTTAAAGAAATATTTGCCACACCCATATTTTCACAAAACGAAGGAATTGATTATGAAGAAATGTTTGCACCAGTATAAATATATACTTATATCATAACTTTCCTTTCCTTGGAATCCAAGATGAAATGGAAGCTACATCAAATGGATGAAAAACAAATAGCTTTCCTAAATGGAGTCATAGAAGATGAAGTATATATTGAACAACCACTAGGATTTGAAACCCATGGCAAGGAAAAAAATGTATGCATATTAAAGAAATCTCTATATGGGTTAAGCGATTAGAGGAAATTTCAACTCAACATGGGCCTCCTAAAAAAACTAATAAAACAATAGTTAAAATAATAAAATAATATTTATTAATTTTGGAGGAAGGGAAGAAAAAAGAAGTACTTTTTTCTTTGTATTTTCGACATATCTCCCTATGTTTTTACTCAAATTTCAGTCGGGAGAGCTTGTTGGATGTGGCATTAAATTCCACATCCAACGAGTACCCACTCAACATACTTTTGACAGACCCCACTACTCAAAAATCAAGAAATACTTGAACAGCACATCATCATCATGTTTTTCAGGTATTTCTTCCTTTTGGTGTAGTGGGGTCCGTCAAAAGTATGTTGATTGGGTACTTGTTGGATGTGGAATTTAATTCCACATCCAACAAGCTCTTCCTTTTTTTAGGTATTTCTTGTTTTTGGGGTAGAGGATTCTATCAAAATTATTTCAAGTGGGTACTCATTGGATGCAGAATTTAATTCCGCATCCAACGATCTCTCTCGATCGAAATTTGAGTAAAAACATAGGGATATATGTCGAAAATACAAAAAAAATAAAAAAATAAAAAAAATAATGATACCTATCACCAAATTTATATCAAAAATATGTTTAAGACCTATACAATATTTCAAATTTAAATCAATTTCATTGGCTAACACATGATGACATGGAATTTGAATTAGAGTTAAAAGGCCCATCTTGAGTTGAAATTTCCTATAATGCAAGCACCCAAATCATGGTATGGAATAATTGATGGATTCCTAATGAATTTGGGCTTTAGCAAAATTAAATTTGATTCCAACCTTTACTATAAGGTTGAAAATGATGGGACCATGATATTACTATTATATGTACATGACCTATTTTTGACAAGGAAGGAGAAGATCATCAGTGAATGTAAGAAGAAACTTGCAACATAGTTTGAGATGAAAGACCTTGGCATAATGCACTATTTCCTAGGTCTTGAATTATGGCATTTTCCTGATGAGTTTTCCCTAAACCAAGGAAAGTACACAGCATACATTTTGAAGAGATTTGGGATGTTATATTGCAAAGTAATTAACACTCTGATAGTGAAAACCTTGAAGCTACTGAATGATGATTCTTATGAAAGAGTAGATGTCACATTATATATACAAATTATTGGCTCACTGATGTATTTGACAAATACAATACTAGATATATGTTTTCTTGTGAGCACCTTGAGTCATTTTATGGTGGATCCCATGCAGGTTCATCTAGTTACAACAAAACATGTGATAAGGTACATTCGATAGTCACCTCAGATATACAACCAACAATGAGTTCAAATCGTATGGCTATCCTGATTCAGATTGGGATGGAAGTGTTGAAGATAGAAAGAGAAACTATGGATGTTGTTTCAATTTGGGATCAGGTATAATCTCATGTATTAGCAGAAAGAAAACAAGTGTTTCCCTCAGTATAGTCGAGGCTGAGTACATTGCAGCATGTTCATCCTGTAGCAAAGTAGTGTGACTTCACAAATTATTGGAAGGATTGTTCTATTAATTTATCAAATTGGTCTAGGAACTGAAAACATAGTCTCACAAAGAATTCAGACAAATATGCATAAAATTGGCAAAATGGTGCTGCAATGGAAGTAGCAGCTCTGTATAATCAAATGAAAGAATGATGATACAATACAATGATCATGCTAGATGCATGAATGCCAAGATAGATCAAATTCCCAAGGAGGTCATTCGAATTGAATGAGTGAGTCTAGCTTAACTAAATGTAAGCCATAGTAAACATTCAAGTTAACCACTAACCAAAAGCCCTAATTGACTCAACTGAGCCCTAACTGAAGTCAAAGTGCAATAAATGACTGAGTATAACTGAAAGGAGCTTAGACACATGTCACTGCAAGCCAACCAACAACTGGTAGCGCAACAATGACTCCAACGAACCCCGATGAGGTTAACTGAAGTGTAACTAACCATCAAAAGTGGTTGGAGGCGCCCCTGTTGACTCCAGTTAATTAAATAATCATTAAATAATCAATTTAATGAAGGGAGGTTCCTGCAATACTCTCTTTAACTGATTGTAACCATCAGTTAGCAATAAATTGCATTTATGACACTTAGATCGCCCCTGGAGTGCTCTAGTTAGCCTCCCTGAATGTAGGAGAAGGCTAAGTTAACCTCCTTGACTTAAGGTAGGCATGGTTGTGCTCATGAAGATGTCATACGGTGATCCTAGCATGTTAATTAAGTCAATAGAACTTAGGATAGTGGTTTAATTAGGCCAAATTTACAAAAATGAGTGTGTATGGTGGTAAATGTCTCCAACACCCCCCCTTAAGTGATACTCGGGAGGAGTAGAAAACATAAAGTGCATAAGAATGTTAGGGCCCCATAAATAAATCCCATAGGTCACCCTGTACAATAATAAAACTCAAACAATTCTAAAAAACAAACTAAGTGAGGAAAAGAGGGAAAACCCAGTGGGAAAAACCCCCCCTCAAGCTAAACACTAAAAGTATTTGCATCACCCTGACAAACTCACCCCCAACAGTGAATGAAGGTAAGTGGACTTATTTTCTAAAAATCTCTTGGTGAAGATGTCTGCAATCTGCTCATCAGCCGGGAAGTATTTCATAATGATGGTCATGTCATGCACTTGCTCGCTGATATAGTGCATGTGAATCTCTACATGCTTGGTCCTCTTCCTGGTAACTGGATCTGTGGATATCTTAATAGAAATTTAATTGTCACAAAAGAGGATAGTGGACAAAGTACTACCAATTTCAAACTATGAAAGAATGCCTTGCAACCAAACAGCTTGGATGCAAGCATTCATCGCTCCTCGATACTCGGACTCTGCTGAAGACAATGCTATGGCGGCCTACTTTTTGCTATACCAGAAAATGGGGCCACCACCAAACATGAATACATATCCAAAAGTTTAATTATGATCAATATAATCACCCACCCAATCAGAATCTATGTATCCAACCAGCTCTAGCTTGGAGTCTGCAGCATATTGAATGCCATAGGTCATGGTTCCCTGAATGTACTGGAGGATCCTCTGGGCTTCCTTCCAATTAATATTATGGGGCTGCTGCATGTATCTTGATACAAAATTCATGGAATAATAGATATCAGGCTGAGAATGATTCAAGTACAACAAGTTACCAGTCAGTTGTCGATAAATAGTGCAATCCATGGGAGGTGTGCTTTTTCCTTCTTCATGGTTGTTCCCTGAAAGGAAGGGAATGGTGTAGGCCTACATTCAGCAATGTTAAACTCAAATAACAGGTCTGATATGTATTTGTACTAAGTGACCATTATCCCATCATAATTTTTCTCAATTTCGAGCCCCAAAAATTGTTTTAAGAACCCCAAATCGCTCATTTCAAATGCATTGTGGAGAGCAGTTTTGATGACTGAAATATAAGCAACTGTGCTACCTGTGATCAGTAAATCATAAAAATATCAAACAATAATATCAAATTACCATCAAAATTCTATATATACACATTTGGATCTTATCTACACCTTTGGAATTTTTGCAAGAGAACGAAGGCATCCATCTTAGAATACCACTCTCTTGGGGCCTGTTTTAACCCATATAGTGACTTCTTTAGCTTGAAAAACAAAGATGGATCAGAAATGTGTCCTTAGGATACTTCATTTATATCTCCTCATGAAGATCTCCATGTAGAAAGGCTGACTTAAAATCCATATGATACACTTTCTAGTGCTTAGATGCTGAAATTTCCAAAACTAGGCGGATGAAGTCCATTTTTGCAACTAGTGCAAAAGTCTCATGGTAGTCCACACCTTGGACCTGAGAGAAAATTTTTTCCACTAGTATTGCCTTATTAATTTGTCATAGTGGTCTAGGAACTGAAAACACAATCTCACAAAGAATTCAGACAAATATGCATAAAATTGGCAAAATGGTGCTGCAATGGAAGTAGTAGCTCTGTATAATCAAATGAAAGAATGATGATACAATACAATGATCATGCTAGATGCATGAATGCCAAGATAATTTGAATTCCCAAGGAGTTCATTTAAATTGAATGAGTGATTCTAGCTTTGTCTATCACAGAAGCAGGCTCTTCTTCATTGTCCATAGTGAACCTATAGAGTCCTCTAGCACATAGTTGGATCTCCATGTCTCCTTTCCATGAGTGGAAATTGAACAAAGTCAAGATTTCTACGGAAGAAGCCATCTGAAACAGCTGGAGAGAATTATTTCACCTATTAAAACCCTGAAAATCACAACAAAATGGGCACCGTAAGGTCGAACAGCCTAAACATTTTAAGCTTTCATCACACCCAACATAGTCAATCAAGCAAGCTTGATCAACAAATTCCTTACTTGGGGTATTAAGTGGTAAGCCTTGGCTTCTGGTGCAGTGCTGGAATTTTTGAGCTTTGCTCAATTTTTCATGCAACATCTGTCAAAAGCCTTGTTTTTGAGAGATCTGAGCTTTGTCCTGCCATGAGCTCTGATACCATATTAATTTTTCATAGTGGTCTAGGAACTGAAAACACAGTCTCACAAAGAATTCAGACAAATATGCATAAAATTGGCAAAATGGTGCTGCAATCGAAGTATCATCTCTGTATAATCAAATGAAAGAATGATGATACAATACAATGATCATTCCAGATGCATGAATTCCAAGACAATTTGAATTCCCAAGGAGGTCATTCGAATTGAATGAGTGATTCTAGCTTAACTGAATGTAAGCCACAATAAACACTCAACTTAACTACTGATAAAAAACCCTAATTGACTCAAACTGAAGTCAAAGTGCAATAAATGACTGATTCTAACTAAAAGTAGCTCAAACACATGTCACTGCAAGCCAACCAACAAGTGGTAGCGCATCAATGACTCCAATGAACCCTTATGAGGTTAACTGAAGTGTAACTGACCATGAGAAGTGGTTGGAGGTGCCCCTGTTGACTCCAGTTCATTAAATAATCAATTTAATGAAGGGAGGCACCTTCACTTCTCTGTTTAACTGATTGTAACCATCAGTTGGCAATAAAGTGCATTTATGACACTCAGATCACCCCCAGAGTGCTCTAGTTAGCCTCCCCGATTGTAGGAGAAGGCTAAGTTAGCCTCCTTTACTGAAGGTAGGCATGGGTGTGCTCATGGTGATGTCATACAGTGCTCCTCTAATGTCAATTAAGTCAATAAAACTTAGGATAGTGGTTTAACTAGGACAAATTGACCAAAATGAGTGTGTATGGTGGTAAATGTGTCCAACATGTTCGATATTGAGATGGATGCAATTGATATCTATTGTCAAAACTAGAGTTGCATCAAGATAAGAACCCAGTGTTTCATGATAAGTCAAATAATATAGAGATAAACCATCTTTGCATATGAGATATTGTGTAGAGAGAAGTTGTGAAGCTTCAGTATGTTCCTATGGAGGAACAAGTTGCCGATGTGTTGAGTAAGCCTCTATCTCGTGTAAAGTTTGAACACTTTTGAGACAAGCTTGGTGTAGTCTAAAAGAACCTCCATGGAAATAGGGATTGATGATGATATTATTATTGAGGATGAGATGGAAGTGATGCACCAGTACAGAAAAGGCCAGTGTTCGTATGGATTTTGGTGAGGTCAGACATTCACTTATGGATGATAGTATTCTCTTTGAGGATGGTCTTGCGGACAAGAACACCTCCTTGTTGAGAGTGGTCCTATCCCTTACCCTCTAAGGCTGGTCCTACAGACAATAGTACTCCATTATAAAACATGATCCTACATCCACTTATAGGATTGTCATGTGGACAAGAACACTCTCTTGTTGAGAGTGGTCCTTGCTCTTAGCAGTTGAGGACGGTCCTACAAAAAATAGTACTCTCTTATGGATATTGATTCTGCATTCACTTGTGGGATGGTCTCACGGATAATAACACTCTCTTGTTGAGAGTGATCTTAGCTCTTACAAGATGAGGATGGTCCTACAAACGATAATACTCTCTTCTGTACAGTGATCCCACATTAATTTGTAGGATGGTCCTGTGGAAAAGAACACTCTCTTGTTGAGAGTACACCTATCACTAAGATATTGAGGATGGTACTAGGGATGATGGTACTCTCATATGTTGAGTGGTCTTGCATGTAGTTGTAGAGGAGATGTACAGTCATTTCCATACAACGGTATCCTCTTTGATGATGGTCCTGTGGAAAATAAAACTCTCTTGCTGAGAGTGGTCCTAGAACTTACCGACTGAGGAGGGTACTATGGATGATAATACTCTCATATGTTGAGTGGTCCTGCATTTACTTTCAGATGATATTTTCATTCAATTACATGAGACAGTATCCTCTCTGAGGATGGTCCTACATATGATAATAGCCTATTATTGAGAGTGGTCCTTCATTCACTTGCAAACGAGTTTGTGCATTCAGTACCAGAGACGATGAGGCTCGAGATGACACCATAGATGATGCTCGAGATGATGCCAGATATGATGCGAGAGATGATTCTTGAGATGATACCATAGATGATGTCCAAAATGATGTTGATGCTCAAGAGAATGCTAGATAATAGAGATTTCTATGATGATGATGTTCCATGGATGATGCTGATGTTGATGTAATTGTGAAAACTTCATATGACATATATATTCTCCAATCAATTGTACATATGTGTGTTGCACTTGAAAAATCCACTAGTGCCTGATGACCCTTTAGAAATTATAGCCTAAGATTTCTTTGGTTTCATTTTTTCACCCATAGGTTGACTAGCGCCTTTTTTAAGTTATGAAAGAGAAGAATCAGTGCACTTTCCTATGAAGAAAAAAGAATCGGTTCCTATTTGTCTATTGGAAATAGGCCTCATTTTCACTCTTCCTTTGTGAGCAAACAATGCTTATGCTATTTGACCTTAAGTCAAGTGTGTCAGTGGACCTAAAACATAAAAAAAATATTCTAGAAACTTGCTTGCAAAATCCTCTATGGAGTTGTTTCCTACTAGCTAGGGAGAGACATTCACCTTCCTCACTTGTTGGGATCACCTCCTATCCATTTCCTAAGTGAATCTCAAGAAATTTGGCCTATAAATGGATCCTTCATGGAGTGAGTGAGGGAGGCCAAAAGAAAGAACCCTTATGTTGTTGGCCTAATATCTGGTTTAGAGGTGTTGGGGAAAATATTAAAGATATTATAACATATAACCAATGATTTAATTGTTAACCCGGAGGGAGCATAAATTTGTGAGGTACAGACTAAATATATGCAGGGGCAGACTATTGTTTAACTTAATCTATAATTGAAATTGAAAATATATGACTGAAATTGAATTAAACTTACAAAAGTAGGGAATTACATGAAACAAACTGGTATAAAGCAATCAACATTAGCTTGTGATCTCACATAAAATCAATACTGAAAATGCATAAGAAAGAAATAACTGAAATTTTATACTAACAACTCATAAGAAAGAAATTACTGGAAATCTATATTAACATAAGAGAATCAAAGGAGGGGCAATAAGCATCATCTCCATTACATAACACTAAACATCTATTCTATGAATAAATATGAACTATTCTCTACTTCCAAACCAGTAGAGAGGCATCTAACCAAAATGAGGAGAGAGCCCTCCTATTGATACATGAATTCAAGATAACTGATCAATATTACAGATCCACTATTCCGACTCAACTTTTCCCTCAAAATCCTCAACAAAACTACAACTCACCCCTCAAAATTCTCAACAAATATACAACTCATCCCTTTAAATTCTCAACAAATATCGAATGAGATATTCTCTCCACACTTGCATGATCTTCTCCTTGAAGTTAGCTCACATCTTGAAGATGAAATTCGAATATGAGGCTAGGTGGTCACTTTCGATCTTGTTAAAGTCTTCAAATACACCTATAAGCATCACCGAACTTTAAAGTATAATGAAAATATGTTATTTTTCTCAATAATTAACCACAAATTCAGTCAAAATACTCAAAAATAAACGATTTGGAAAATGGTAATATAATCCCATATTTATTATGAAAGTGGTGAATATTAATGGTTTTATGGAAGGATAAGATAGGAATAAGGTGACAAATGCTATATAAAAAGTGAATAAAATGTGGTCTTCTTGCGGATGAACATTCCCCCCAACTTGACTGGTTGCATGTCCTCATGCAACTATGCATTGATTCTCTTGAAAATTTTTGGATTTGTAGTTAATGCTTTACATGATGATGGTATGTAACAGTAAATCATTCCATGATTTGAAATGCATGAGTGGCGGAAATTTTTTCTTTTTTCAATTTTCCTCTTATATATACATATGGCTGGTTCTTGTGTGACAACCATCACAAATGTTGGTTCTTGTGGTAACAACATTCATTTATTTTACTTGTAATTTTGCTGCAATATATAATATTTATGCATTAGAAATGATGAACCATCAATGTATATTAGAAAGCCTTTTCTTCATATTATGAATCATGCCAGCATAGTTTGGGAAAGAAATGTTGATTAAGGGTAAATGAGATGATGAATATGTAAAAATGGTAATGTATAGTCCCCCCCCCCCCCCCCCC
>LPNX010713209.1:38866-49226 GCA_001517045.1 Pseudotsuga menziesii
ACATGATTAAAGATTAGAAAACAACATACCTCCACTTACCCAAAAAGTTGATGAACTATGCAAGAGGAATGTGGCTCCTGCTGCTGGATGAAGTAGAAGATGAGAGATGAAAGTAGAATTGTGGTACTCTGATATGGCTGGAAGTATGCTGCTGTAAAAATCCTGATGATGTCATGAAAAGTATATAGTCTTCACCTGCTACAAAACCCGATGGTATAATTCTTACCATGTGAATAAATGTATCGTTTTCAAACATGGAAATAAGTCATTGGATTACCGACCATTGATGAATGTCGTCAACCAATGCAAGGAAATCTCACCATTAATGTCAATTAGTGCCAAGGTACCTATGTACATTGTGCAAAATATGAATAAAGGAGTTGATGTCGAGCCACTTGCAAGATGTGACGATCAAGGGACATTGATGTATTCCAATGATTGTCAGCGAGAGAACTTACCATTAAGGCATGCAAGCCTCAAGGTACTAAAAATGAACTCTAATCTCTATCCCAGATGAGGTGCTAAGGTTGATGGGGCAAAAGTTGTTGAAAGGTGGGCCTTAAGGAATCCCACATCAGTCAACACGATTTGTACATAATAAGTGGTAGGACTATAGATAAAAGATATGAGGGTGAAACAATTTTTATGGAAGGGATAACAAAGCAATGTAGGCATGGAAAGGAAAACTAAATGGTTTTATTCAAAAGGTTAAAGATAAACTGAAAATGAGGAAAATGTGTGCGACACATAAAAGTAGACATGTGGGAAGTCATGATGTATAAGGAAGAAAAAGTAAACTCTAACATGGATGGCGAATAGGATTGGAAGGAGAAGGGTAAGTAATCATGACATGGCGTAATTTGTTTCTGAAAGGGTTCTTTGTGGCAGCAAATGTCATGACACACACAAGGGAAAAATCAACTCCTTCAAGCTTTCAATGGAACATTCTTTTCTAAAAAAATTATGCGATTCTGGAACTTTCCATTCCTTCGTCTTTGAACCTGCAAAAAGGTTAGTACTTCTGTACAACAAACTTGTTAGAGCATTGAAAATATATGAAATTATGTGCTTAACAAAAGTTAAAGAGAATAAAATAAAATGCTCTTATACCTAAAAGTAGCAACCTGTCTTGCCAAAACCTATTTCTAAGTGACTTGCGAAAACAAGTTAGCATAGTAATCATAAAATTTTGAAAAGTTTCCTAGTTCATTTAAAATTTAAAATTTTATGATTTTATTTATGACCTAATACTTTTTATTTATTTATATGTTTTTAGTTTTTAATTTTATTCATTTTTTATTTCTCTAATGTTATCATAACCCTTTTATTATTTCTAAATTTGATTTTACAAAAACAAATGTTTTATGTGGTTTTTAATCTTATAAGTTTATGTATATAGATATGAATATGCGTCTTTATGTAATGATTATGCCATAGGGAGAGAGGGTCGACCCCTCTAAAAGCATGCTATCTTAATGATATGAATAGAGAGGAGTGTGCAAACTAGATATTTTTTATGGTGAGTTTAGCAGCTTGATACAAACACTACCTCCCCCAAACAGAAGATGTGTCAGGTCCCACTGTGCAAAAATAAAATAAGAAGAAGACTTCCTTCGATTTCAAAGACACAAATTATATCATTATTTTATGTTTGACCTAAAAAAAATTATTTTTAATTGTTTTTGTGTATTTTAATCATTGTTATATATACATATTAATGATCTAAAAATTTAAAATAAATTATGCTAAAGAATAAAACAAATTATACTAATCCTACACAAAAAGTACAATAGGATGTATTAAAATTTATTTATTTATTTTTTAATTTTAATGAATTTATACATACATACATACATATATATATATATATTGTTTTTGTTATTGTTGTGTTTTTAATTTTTTTATTGTTTTTCTATTTACTATTTTATTTTTATTTTGTTTGTGTCTTAGTTTTAAGTTTATTACATTATTATTGTTTCAAAATCACTAATAACATTTATCAACCACAATATAAAATCTATTTTTACTAAACCTAATGTTGTGCTAAATTCTGCGTGTATACTATGCTTTTAATATGTTAAGGAGATTGCAGGATTTGAAGCAAGTGAAGATGACTATAAAAGAGCACGATAAAGGGAATTTTAAATACTTCCCATATGGTATTAACAAAATGAGGATAATACAGAATCCATTGCCGATTACGTTGATGGTTTTAGTTATGCCATATATAATATCAACTTTATGAGTCAAGAAAGAGTGAACTAGGAGGTCGAGACCACTACAATGAATTGTCCAAAAGTTGCATAGGGTTTGTTAAATGGAATATCATTAATTATATCAACAAGGTAGTGATTTTTATAGAGAGGTCTATGAAAACCATATTGACAGTGAAGAAATATGATCAACAATTCCACAAATAGATAAACCAATTGATGATTTGATCCAATAAAATACCAACAAATGTAGGAATAGTAAAATACCACCAACAATTTGTATTAAATGCCACAATATATTACCAAATTTTTCCTTAAGAAACTGTCACTTATTATTCAATAGATAATACAACGATTGGTTAAAAGTCACAATGTTTACAATGCTAGATGATGACAATGACTAGCAATAAATTCCTTCTCAAACACTCTTATAATATATCAGATTTGAAGTATATGATAGTCCTAACAACAGTGAACATATGTCTTAGCTTATGTGGATTTAAGATTTGTAGGATTTAGTAACTCATAATTAACATGATAAGTATGATTTGTCATAAGAGGTATACGGTATCATCAAAATATTAGTTAAGGATTATAATATGAGCAATAAACAAATAATCATGATGACAAATAATCACAAATAATATCGATATACAATGGAGTTTTGTAGAGCCTTAATTAGTATGACAAATAATCACAAATAACCTTGGTCCATGATCATTCACAAATAATAATCAAATATGCAAATGTTTTGGCCTATCAAAATCGTAGAGTAAACAACTTCGCATTCGAAGCCTGTCACTCTTTCCTCATGTGAGAATTTTTATGTTATATTTTTAGTTAAAGAAATAATTAAACATTGCTTGTCGTTTTAAATAACTATGTTACTATACCATTCATTTGAAGCTACATATTTATTTGACATACCTAAATGTTTTATATCAATTTTTGTCCCATTATATACAATTTCAATTTCACAATGGCCTCAGGTTTTAAAAAATATATATGATACCATGTCATATACTATGCTTTGATTCTTTTAACTATTATCATGTTTTACCAATTTGACATGAGTGAACAGTATATATTTATATCTCGGGACTATTACCACCTAAGTTTTACTTAGTGGTTTTTATCAAGTGAGCCTGGTGAACCAGACAAAGATGATTTGTTCAAACTTCAAAAGACCTTTGGAAGTGCTTCTGGGAAGTGCTTGTTGTACTATATCACATGTTCATACCCCATGGGGGAATTGTAATAAGATGTTCTAGCATGATAGTGTATGTAAAAGACTCGATCTCTTAGACTTTATTTGTCAATCCGATTAGCCTAGGGTGTTTTTTCCCTTAACATTATTGGTTGTTGAATAAATGACTAATAATTTCTGAGTTTTTTACTCAATACCTCCAAAGTTGGGGTGGTCGACTTGGCATTTAGGCCTATTGAGGTTATTAGAGTCTATGTGTAAATGTATAAGCATGCTAGGCATCATGGTCGAGTCATATAAACATGTCTAAGTTCCCCTAGGTTTTTAATTTTTTAAAATTTTTAAGTTTTTTGAATTTTAATTTTTCCACAAAAACTTACGCTATTTTTTAATAGTCTAATTGGAAAAATTGGTTTTGTAATAAAAGTGGGCCAAATAATCAATTTCAGTCATGGGGGTGCTCATTTTCAAGCTAAGAGCACCATGTAAACCTATAGACTCACTATTTCCAAGTTTTGAGTGATTTTCCATCACTCAGGTCAGAAAGACCCAAAAAATCAATTATTGCTTATTTTAATTAATAAATTGATGAATAATGGAGCAAATCCAAAATCCTAGATCAATGGATTCTCAACTGATTTGATTGAAATCAGTCTCATCGGCACCATATTAACCAAAGATTGCAGTTCCTTAACTGAAGGAGGTGATTAGGGAAGATCCAAAGTTGAACTTCATCCTCCTTTATGGGGAATTGTGCCCTCTCTCTCTCTTTGACACGTGTGTGCTCTTCTGGGAGCTCTGTGGTTGATGATTCACCCAGCAGGTAAATGTGTCATCTCAATCAGCCCCCCAATTGACACTCAGACTTAGTAGAAGCTCATTTCAGCTTCAAATCAGGCATTGATGGACTCTCCTTCAGCTACAGTGGTCTATGTCTTTGGGATTTGTGCCCCATCTAGGCTAGGGTTTCAATTTTGTGTATAAATAAAGCATGGATGTTTCCTTTTCGAGTTAGTTAGAGTTGGATTGAGGAGATATTGATGTTGTAATATTGTGTAATATCTTTTTCTATTGGAATAAAGTGAAGCTTTGGAGGCCAAAACAATGTAATGCTCTTATGTGTGTGGAATTAACATTGTCTTGCATCTTTTTATCGGTGTCTTTCTCTCAATTTCTGCATCTGAATCTTGTCTGGCTTGAATGATTTAGTTGAATCAATAGGTGTATAGTTTGGAAAGTAAGATTACTTTTTCCTCAACATATCATAGAATATATATTTGAGGATTTAGGTTATATATGTTTAAATAAGTTTATTTGCATGTAATCCCTCTCTTTTTTCATATATCTCTATTCATATCTCATAAGGTTTTTGTGCAGGATTATTTGTTAGTTTTCAGGTAGCAGGGGTTGGACGAACTATGGGTCTATCTTGAATCCACTAGGAATCCAAATTTTTTGTGAGGGCATTGTCCCTCGGCATTCCACTAACTAATCTTTTTTCCAGATCCATTCCGACAACAAGCGCTCTTCTCTTCCTCTTCCTCCTTCAAGGTTTTTTTAAATCGGTATGGTTACATGTTTTGCAGCTTTAAAATTGTTTAGATATATAAATTTAAGAAATAATTTTACATAGATATTTCTCCCTTAAATCTCATAAACTAGATCTCATTCCTAAAGAAAATTTACAAGCATTCTAGATCTAGTTTTAGGGAAAATTGTCATTTTTCAAGGCTGTGAAAGTAGATCTAAACCTTGTTGAATGCATGGCTGTTTCCTTAGAATCTAAAAAAAAATCATTCAGAAATTTTATTGCTTCATATTGGCTGCCCAAAAATCAGGCCAAGATCCCAAAGAAATCTTGCTTTCCTTGGTTCTTTTTCCGCTTCTTTAAAAACTAGTTTTAACTTAGAATTTTTGGGTAAAAAGTGTGTTCATACAAAAGTACTTTTAGACACATTTAACTGTGATAATATTTCTTGTTTTTAGTAGGTATAATACGGAAGAGGAGGGGGTGCTTTCCGGAAAGAATTTTTGGACCATTCAAAACCCCCGAGAGGGTCTCCGTCTTCCCAAAATTTCAAATTTCACAATTTGTATACCTTTGGTCTCATTTTGTATAGGAACCAAGTGGATTAATTTCAGTTTTATGATATTGTAATTTCTACTAATAAAAATAAAAATCTCTTCGAATAGGCTCTTTCGAGCCTATTCACCATCCCCCCTCGAGGGATTCGTGTCCGTGTCATTTTTTACATTTTTTCATCTTTTTTCAATCTAGTGTAGTTCTAATCTGTAGGGATAGTATACTTTGACATATAATCATTGTTATATTCCATATCTGGTGGTTTCAAAGTAATTTTAATACTTACCCCATGAGCCTCCTTTTGAGCCGAAAAGTGAAGAAAAGGTCATGGTAGTCTAATTAGAAAATTGTGGTTTGCTTATTTTTGTATGCTTCATCTGCTATCATTAATTGTTTTAATATTCATAATAAAATCAACCCCTCCTTGATTCCCCGATTGAGGTCCACTTGGACCGAAAGACGTTCCTGGAGGGTTTTCTTTTTAATAAGAACACCTCTTTTAAAATTTTCTAAAAATAACAAAGACTCCAGTGTGTATGCTCTGTACTTGGCTGCAGTTCGTCTGATTAGTCAAGTTGCATCAAAAGCACTTGAGTGACTATATTAATTAGTCTTCACCTCCCAAATTGATAAACCATCAGGTGAAAATCCAACGCCTTGAACAAACTATAAGCGGTGGCAAAATACCTAAAGGATTGGAAACAACTGGAAACTAACCTTGAGGCGCCAATCTCTGTCACACCCTGATGGATGCATCATGAACAAAATGTTAGTTTTTCATCATATAAACAAGAATTATGATCTTAGGATCTTTTCACTGAGAGAATAAAAAGAACAGCAATAAAACATAAGCACATCACAAGAGACAAAAGACACAAAGAGTTTTTGATCGGGGAAACCATAAATGGAGAAAACCCCGCAACTTCCTCAAAGATAGAATCACCACAAGATGTAAGACCCCAAAACAGTAAGATGCACTCCCGACAGCAATAGTCTTCTAGTCCCAGTATATTTCCTTCTTCACTAGTGTGCCACACTTGAGAGGGTAAGTGATGTGTTGTACAAGTGATAAATAGAGAGACTCTCACTCTCTATTTATATTCTTCCGTTCACTTGAAGTGCACTTAATCATGTCGGCCCAACCAACAATTACGTACTCGATCCTACACCTTAATTAGTGTATAATAACTCAAGTGTCCTGAAACTATGGGGACTTACACAATGACTTGACAAGGATTGTTTACATTATTAATCCTCCCAATCAGAACATCAGGGCATGACAACATGACTCAAATACATAATATAAACATCCCAGAATAAACATCAGGTTACAATACATAAGAATACATTCTGAAGTTACATATACATCAACACTCCCTCTTAACTAGGAAGGTATTCTTTCGACACGATTTTCAGCACTGGTCTTCTTCTCTGTATCAACTGGATCATCTTTGTCTTCAAGTCATATTCGTCTTCAAGTCATCTTCATCACTGGATCTGGATCATCTCTCGATCTGGATTGTCATAGAACATCATCACTGGATCTAGATCATCACTCGATCTAGATCATCATCACTGGACTGGATCTGGATCATCACTGGATCTGGATCATCTCTCGATCTGGATCATCACTGCTAGATCTGGATCATCACTCGATTTGGATCTCTCGGAGTCATCATAACTAGATCTGGATCATAGCTCGATCTGGATCTCCTCTGGTCATCATCATGTGTGTACTATCTCATCATAGGAAGTTCTACAGAGCCATCCCTTTTTCATGCTGGTTGTAGGCCTAGCCACCAGGTAGGTCTTCTCCCAACACTTATACCTGACCTGCTCATCAGAAAGGAACACCCAACACTCACATCTGATCATGTAGTAAACTACAATCACATCAGAAAGGCCCAGTACTCACATTCACTAGCATGATAGGAAATCACATCACTAACATCTGTGAAATGGCTCTGCACTTATACTGACCTACTCGTCAAAATGGCACATTCATCCAGGTGGGAACACATCCTACCACAGTGATGAATGACTCTCACCCAGGCCGGAACCCTTCCTACCACAGTGATGAATTATTTCCACACATTCACCCAGGCCGAAACAAATCCTACCACAATGATGAATGACTCTCACCCAGGCCGGAACCCTTCCTACCACAGTGATGAAATATTTGTGCACTCACATCTGACCTGGTAGGAACTGAATCCTACACCCTCGTCAGAATGGCCCCTAGTCCCTGACTGAGCTACCTGGTAATGGACCAGGTGCCTCCATTCTCCCTGAGAGTGGTAGTTTCCCTTACATCTGTCTTACTCAATAGAATGGCCAGCACTCACATCTTCCATGGAAGGAACTTAATCCTTTAGTCATGAACAGAATGGCTCAGCCCTTACATCTGACCTGCTCGTCAGAATGGCTCTCTTAGTCCCTGACTGAGTGTTCCTGGTAACTGAACATGTGCCTCCATTCCTAGAATGGTAGTCAGCACTCATATCTGACATGGAAGGAACCAAATCCTCTCACCATGACAGAATGGGTCAGCCCTTACATCTGACCATGGAACGAACCAATCCTCTCACCATGTCAGAATGGCTATGGGTCTCATCACTTTCTCTTGGAAGGAACCTCGATCTGGAGAACACCAAGTCTCTATCTGAAGTACTCGAACTTCAGTCTAGCCAATGGCTTCATCAATACATCAGCTATCTGTTCCTCTATCGCAACATACTGGAGCTTCACTGCTCCTCTCTGCACCATATCCCTGATATAGTGATACTTGATCTTGATATGCTTTGACTTGTCATAGAACACTGGATTCTCTAACAACTTAACGCAACTCTGGTTGTCACAATGTATATAAGTAGCATCCAACTGGAGATCAAATATATCAGACAGTAGCTTTCGCAGCCATACTACCTCACAACTAGCTAAACAAGATGTAACATACTCTGCTTCAGCTGTACTCAGTGCCACACAGGATTACTCTCTGCTAAACCAAGAGATCACACTTGATCCCATATTCAAGCAACATCCTGAAGTACTCTTCCTATCAATGGCACTGCCTGCCCAATCTAAATCAACATAACCATCCAGGTTAATCTTCTAATTCATATCGTACTTGAGTCCATAATCAACTGTACCCTTCAGGTACCTCAGAATATGCTTTGCAGCTGTCAAGTGAACACTCCTCGGATCTATCAAGTACTAGCACAAGGTGTTCATAGCAAATCAAATGTCTGGTCTCGTGTTCGTTAGGTACATCAATGACCCAATCATCTGACAATACATCGTAGCATCAACCGTCTCTGATGAAGCATCACTCAATAGCTTCAGGTTTGATTCCATAGGTGTAGCCATGGCCTTACAGTCCATCATCCCAAATCTCTTCAGGATCTCTACTGCATACTTCCCTTGTCCAAGGAATATCCCATATGTACTCTGCCACACCTCCATACCTAGAAAGTAATGCATCATCCCCAAGTCCTTCATTTCGAACTCAGCAGCAAGATTTCTCTTCGTATCAGCAATCAACCCATCCTGTCGTACCATGTCGAACCTTAGATCTTCTATAGTCATTCCCTCTAAAGTGAAGCATCATACTCCCTCTGTCTTTCGTACTTTATGCACTGAAAACATCCTATACCGGAGTGACAAGTAGCTTCCTATGCTACTAGTATTCTATGTATCCATCTAGTGTATAGACTTGAATCTTCAACCTTGTAGCAAAGGTTAAGATCTTCACCAATCTCATCATGTATGTGTTTCAACTCTTACTGACTGCAAATGTCTCTTCATAGTCTAGGCCTTCCTTTCGTGAGAAGCCTCATGCTACAAATATTTCTTTGGATCCCATGATGTTTCCATCTACTGCATGATGGAACTATAAACTTCTCTCCAGTTCTCGATACTGCGCCTTGACATCATTCTTCTTGAACTTGTCTTCCCTTTCTTCTTGGTGGCTGGAAGGTTCTGCATCAATGATGTCACTGCACTCTTCATATTATTCTTCATTTTGAAATTTCGTCACTTGCTCTTCGGAACAAGTCTTCATTCTTCTTTGTGTGTAGGAAATTATGTATGCGGTATTTCCTACAAGTCAAATGCAATTGTATGGTTAGAAACATTTCATAAGGAATATTTATACTGGCAAACACTTATGCATAAATATATGATCATGCAACTACTTTAGCCAATACAACATTCATCCATATCTCACTGAAACTTTCTAGATGCCTTCCATCTCTACCAGGACAACATTGAGATTGTGCACTAATCCAATATGTCAGCAAAGAGGTTTCATTCTAGATAAGTAGCAATGGAGAGTTGTATAACACCATGAGCTACTTACCCATTGCATGTATATTAGTAGTATACTGTCGTTAATGCAAACATCCTATCATGCATAATACAATAACTAAATATAAACAAATGCATAACAAAACAATGAAATGACAATTGAATACTTATCTTTATTTGTTTCATGGGTAGACTGCTTCTTGAGCCTTCAGCTTCATCGTCTTCTTCATTCATGGTAGCATCATTTCTTATCCAAATGATAAGGAGGATAATAAGTTCTTCAAGAGTTGAGTTCTTCATATTCCTCATTGCTTGAGGGATCTGTAGCTAGGGTTTTCACCCTAGCTTGTGCTAATGAGCACCTACTAAGGAATCTGGATTCCTTAGTAGCAGTTCAATAATGTAAATAGAAATAAACTAAACTAAAGCAGAAAAAGTAAATAACGAAAAGCAAAAACAATAAGAAAATGTGTAATGGTATTTTTTATTTATGTTACCTCCGATGAGGAGGTTGGTGGAGTCCGTTGCGCTGGTCCGATGTCGGTGGCTCCG
>LPNX010713209.1:49289-85288 GCA_001517045.1 Pseudotsuga menziesii
ATCTTCTATGGATGGTGAGAGTTTGATATTCAATTGCTCCCATCTTCTCTTCAACTGAAAGTGATCACTTCCTTCTAGAACACATTCCTTCAATGAATGAATTTCACGATCCTAGGAGGCCATTCAAGGTGGCCATCACTACTTTTGCATTCTTCACTTTTGCTTCAAGTTGTTCTTGATTTGAGAGACTCTCATGACTGCATGGTCTCTGCATTCTAGATCTTCACATTCTTCAACTGGTTTCTTTAGGTCATATTCTGATTTTTGTTCTTCCCTTCAAATAGCTTGAAATTTTGGAAGACCTTCAACAGCTTTGCTTACAATAGGTAGTGCTCTGCACATGTGCAAGCCTTCTATGCCAAAGCTCATTTGGATCTACTATTTTATGGATCAAGTATTGTTCTGGATGGCCCTTCAATTTGTACAAGCCTCCTTTTTGTTCTCTAATCACTACCGCATCATCGATAGTCTTTCCTTTTGGCCACATGATGACTTGACCATCTATGAATGCCAACCGCATTCCTTTTGCATCCAGTGCTGAAATGGAGAGAAGGTTCTTCTTGAGTCCTGGAACAAAAAATAATTCTTTCATTATTAGAGACTTACCAGAGTCTAGCTTGTATGAAGATTCCCCACTACCTTTTATTGGATATTGGTAGTCATCTCCTAGTTTCACCTTGTGAGGTGATTCATGTTCTGACAGTCTTACAAAGGATTACTTCAGTCCCGTCATATGTTTGGAAGCCCCACTGTCTATAATTCAATCATCACTTCCATGAGTAATGTTACCTATGAGAGCTAATATCAGAACATATTCATCCTCGCTTGAAGAATATTCACTTTCATATCTGGATCTCTTTTTGGATGGTTCATCATCCTCTGCAGCATGAGCATGATGTCTTCTTTGGCCTTGACCAAGTTCTTCTTGTGAAAAGATTCTAACCTCGTCTCCCTCTAAAACTGGAACCTCTATACTCATGTAGGTGTCCAATACATTTTATTCAGAGAGATCATGTACTTCTAGGCTTGGAATTTGTCAACTTCACCAAGCTTATCATCAAGCTGATTTGATAGATCACTTTGAAATGAAAACCTCAAATGAAAATAGCAAAGGATTAGATCTTACCGATTTGAGGTGTCCGTCCTGGTTCCGGAGCTGGTTGATCTAGGGTTTGTCACAGAAACCCTAATTTTAAAAACTTGGAATATTTCATATCTAATTGGATATACAGATATATCTCTTCAAATGGAGTTTTCCAATGTACTCCTTTTCTGAAAACAGTGGAGGGAAGCTCCCGGAACAGGAAGCCCTAATTTTCCAATTTCTTCTGCAGAAATGCTTGTTACTATTTCTGTAATATATATGGAATTTATACTCCTATGTGTTTGAAATTTTGTACTGAGGTAACCTCTCATGTTCCTGATCAGAATCAGAATTGGTTTCACCATTTGGGACTTATGAGCATTTTCCCAAGGTAACCTGTTACAGGACTGTTCAGAACAGCGAAGTTGTACGACATGCCACGTGTCACTAGTTCATCCTCTGAGTCTGATATTTGGACCACTGAAATTAAATTCCATGCCCTTTCTTTAAAATCTTCATAATTTCCATTTGGACCTCTGTAGCCCAAGATATTTCAATTCTCCTCAGGTGTTCTGTTTAAGGATGAATTCTGGAAGAGGCTGGAACCCTACCTTGGAGGGATCATATCTCCCGGAATATAGCGAATATGAGGCTGATTTTTAGACAAAGTGTTCACATGTATTTTATATTCAGTCCTTGCAATTTTAAGCTTCTGATACTTTTCCAAACTTTGAATATAGCGACTGTACCAAAACTTAGCAGTTTTAGTATTAGGGTTTTTCCTAGCTCACGGTCAAACTAGGGTTTGACTTTCCTGGAGTTTCACCCAACCAAATTTATTGATCCAGGTCTCTAAAATTTGGTTTTTATGAGGAGAAAAATCCTATTTTGGTATCACTCAAAAATTCATCTTATGTAGAAATCCCTAATTTCCACATCGTTACTGAAAATGCTCGAAATCGAATTTCGCTTCGACAGAAAGATGCGCCCTAAGGAGGAGAGTTGTTCCACCTTACTTTTGCTGAAAATATGTGGAGGAAGGTCCAAAAACTAGGAATCCCTAGTTCCCGCAGCTGCACAGTGTCTTATTCTCAGGTTAGCTCTGACACCATGTTAGTTTTTCATCATATAAGAAAGCATTATGATCTTAGGATCTTTTCACTAAGAGAATAACAAGCACAGCAATAAAACATGAGCACATCACAAGAGACAAGAGACACAAAGAGTTTTTGATCGGGGAAACCATAAATGGAGAAAACCCTGCAACTTCCTCAAATATATAATCACCACAAGATGTAAGACCCCAAAACAGTAAGATGCGCTCCCGACAGCAGTAGTCTTCTAGTCCCAGTATATTTCCTTCTTCACTAGTGCACCACACATGAGAGGGTAAGTGATGTGTTGTACAAGTGATAAATAGAGAGACTCTCACTCTCTATTTATATTCTTCCATTCACTTGAAGTGCACTTAATCATGTCCGCCCAACCAACAATTACTTACTCGATCCTACACCTTAATTAGTGTATAATAACTCAAGTGCCCCGAAATTGTGGGGACTTACACAATGACTTGACAAGACTTGTTTACATTATTAATCCTCCCAATCAGAACATCAGGGCATGAAAACATGACTCAAATACATAATAGAAACATCCCGGAATAAACATCCGGTTACAATACATAAGAATACATTCCGAAGTTACATATACATCAACACAAAAGTCTCCAAGACTCTGTTCTAGACCACAAACACCTTGCAGGTAGCTGTGAAAGTTCACTTTTGGACATACTCCAAGCACCCCTCAGGTATATTTGGTGTCCCATTTTCACCTAATTTAATTCATTCACATTCCACATTAATTCAAAATCTACCAAGAGACATTTGCAAAACATTCTTTCAAGCGCATGCAAGAACATTATTTTCTCTGTTGACTCCATTTAAGGCACTCATGATTTATTTGATCAATTCTTTCGATTATGTATATATTGAGTGTCATTACTGTGCTTATCTACCATAAATATTGCATCTTGTTATCTTTTGTTTCCACTGGTTAATTTCAAAAAACTCCTAAACAACTTAATCAATATAAGACCATCACACTAAGTAATTAGCCTTAGTAATTTAATAGGGTCTACCCCCCTTGGCTTTGTTAGGAGTTAACGTGAATGGAGGATTCAAGAACAAGGTGACAGCCTTGACTCGAGACTTGCCCCTAAGGACACACCGAGTGGCTTGAATATTTCTTCCACGTAACCTAGGTGTGTGAAAGGAAACAACACTTTTTGGCACCATTGCCAGGGATAAATATTTTTATTCCCGGAGTACGACTTTTATTTTCTTCCTTTCTATTTTTTCTTTGTTTGATGAATGCTTAGAGTAGATCTTTAATTTTCATCTAGTGACTCCACTGACTTTTTGCTGTTTTTATTTTTACAAAGAAAAGAAAAAAAAATTGTGAAAAGATTTATAAATGCCTATTTTTCTTTTTCACATGGCGACTCCATTGAAGGGATAAAACCCTGCTTTCTCATAATTTTGTTGAGACTTGTTGTGTGTATATGAGCTCATACGACATAGTAAAACTTTAAATGCTCATTATTTGGATGCTCTGATTCAGTACAAAATACATGGTTGATATATGGTACTGATAAGTCATTATGGATGATTAAGATTATGGTGATCTAATTTCTAGTGTATATCCTTCCATCAATTTCTCAGGCATCCCAGGATTTCCTAGCTATGAAACATATCTCCAGGATGAAAGATATTCTCAGGCTCCAATTTTTTATGGAAATGGTGATTCAGTTTCTTGTCACATCATATTTGTTTTTGCATTTGTGACAAAACTCAACATACTTCATAGGGATAATGTGATGCGAATCTTTTCTCATTCTTTGAAAAATAAGGCTTGGACATGGCTTTGTGGTCTTCCTGATAAATGCATTACCTCCCATGAAGACTTATGTGCTATTCGTTTTAAGAGGTGGAATGATGGTGAGGCAGATATGATGATGGTTGTGGAAAGGACCCTCACCTACCTAAATGAGCTAAAGGAGCCCATGAATTCCACTATATATGAGGACACTCAATATTATCCTATTGAACATCTTCACGATGAGCCCATGATTGAACACATTATTGAAGACCCTCCTCATGTCACCATAGATGAAAACATTGAGGATTTGAGGTATTCTCAAGTTTTTGCAATGCTAATATTTTTTCATAAATCCCTCTAGAGGAACCCACTGAGCAACACATCCCAAGTGATCCCATTGAATATGTCCAAAATGTTTCCTTGATTGAAGATAATATTGAAGATCCTCTTTATGATATCATAACAGAAGCCTATAAAGAAACTTATGATAAGATCAGTATTGTGTGTGATGACACTAGACCTTGTTCTCCACATGTTGATGAAGGTTTGGAAAGTTTATTTCCTTGTAACATTTTTGAAGCCAGATCTTCTGAAGAATATTGTTATGAATATAAGGAAGACATGGATAGGCATGAGCATGATTCCATGGATGAAGAGTCCCCTGCATATGACATGTATGGGAGTGATGACTATTGGAATTTCATACATAATCCAACTTTTGAAAATGTTATTAAGAATCCCATCCATGGTATGTCCAGCAAGGGGAGTGTCTATTCAAAAATTTGTGGAAGTCCAATATACGGTACGTCCATAGAGGGGAGCACAGATCTGGATTCCTAGGAAAGTCTTAGTATGGAAGAGGAGCATTCAGAATCCTCACATGATCATTCAGAGTCATATGATGCAAAGCTGCACAAAGGTATCAGTAATGAAGACATTGAGAAGCAGTGTTGTGAAAAGTCAGATGTGATGCAGTCCGTGGAATATCAGTCTCAGCCATATTTTTCACATATAGAGGTTTCATATGATTTGGAGCTACTTGGGGCTTGTGCAATGAGTTATCATTTGATTAGCCCCAGTGATCAGTATGATGATGTAGTTAGTCTCCCTCATCATGTTGATTGGTATATCAGTCCTATCCTGTCATGGATAGAAGCAGCATGCACGAGCACATACAAGTTTGGGAAGCAATTTGATAAAGTATTATATTCTTATGATCTCCCATCCATCCTGCCCATTTTGGATCATCACGCAGGTTTTCATTTTCTGAATAATGTATCCTTACCTTGGCTGGTAACCAAAGACAAGGAATTTTTTTTTTATGTTAATAAAATGCTTAGGTAGTTACATTGGGATTTTTATTACACCTAACCTTTTTATATCATGCTTAGAGTATGAAAATAAGCTCCTAAAAGAGACCATTTACTTTATGCATTTATGTTTTGTACTTAGCTATAATAATAAAATAAATTCATTAGTTAGTCATATTTATTTTGTTTAAATAAATCAGCTTAATGGTTCATTTGGTTTTTATATAAAGCTTGTTCTACTAAGGTTTTCTTGTCAAGTTGAGATGTTCTTACAGGGTGTATAAACCAGATATTTTGGTGTTCTCATATCCTCTCCTTGGCCTATGAACAGATCAAGCACACGTCCTGCAGTTGGAGCCAAATGTTACGACCTAAGCTGTATTTAGTGGTTTTTATCAAGTGAGCCTGGTGAACCGGACAAAGATGATTTGTTCAAACTTCAGAAGACCTTCGAAAGTGCTTGAACTGTACTATATCACATGTTAATACCCCATGGGATAATTGTAATAAGATGTTCTAGCATTATAGTGTCTATAAAAGACTCGGTCTCTTAGACTTTATTTTTCAATCCGATCAACCCAGGATGTTTTTTCCCTTAGTTGTTATTGGTTGTCGAATAAATGACTTATAATTTCTAAGTTTTTCACTCAATACCTTCAAAGTTGGGGTGGTCGACTTGGCATTTAGGCCTATTGAGGTTATTAGAGTCTATGTGTCAATGTATAAACATGCTAGGCATCATGGTTGAGTCATATGAAGAAGTTTAAATCCCCCTAGGTTTTTAATTTTTTAAGTTTTCTAAATTTTAATTTTTCCACAAAAACATATGCTATTTTTTAATAGTCTAATTGGAAAAATTGGTTTTGTAATAAAAGTGGGCCAAATAATAAGTTTCAGTCATGGGGGTGCTCATTTTCAAGATAAGAGCACCATGTAAACCTATAGACCCACTATTTCCACATTTTGAGTGATTTTCCATCACTCAGCTCAGAAAGCCCCAAAAAATCAATTATTGATTATTTTAATTCAAAAATTGTTGAATAATGGAGCAAATCCAAAATCCTAGATCAATGGATTCTCAAATGATTTGATTGAAATTAGTCTCATATGCACTAGATTAACCAGAGATTGTAATTCCTTTACTGAAGGAGGTGATTAGGGAAAATCCAGAGTTGAACTTCAACCTCCTTTATGGGGAATTCCACCCTCTCTCTCTCCTCCACACGTGTGGGATTTTCTAGGAGCTTTTTGGTTGCTGATTCACTCAACCGGTCAATTTGTCAGCTCAATCAGGCCTGCATATTTACATTCAGAATTAGTAGAAGCTAAATTTAGATTTAGATCAGGCATTGATGAACTCTCCTTCAACTGCAGTGGTCTATCTCCTTGGGATTTGCACCCCCTTTGGGAGGGGGTTTGAATTTTGTGTATAAATAAAGCATGGCTACCTCCTTTCCAAGTTAGTTAGAGTTGAATTGAGGAGCTATTGCTGTTGTAATACTGTGTAATATCTTTTTCTATTGTAATAAATTGAAGCATTGGAGGCCAAAACGGTGTAATGCTCTTATGTGTGTGGAATTAGCATTGTCTTCCAGCTTTTTACCTGTGTCTTTCTCTCAATTTCTGCATCTGAATCTTGCCTGCATTGAATGATTCAGCTGAATCAATAGGATTATAGTTGGGCAAGTAATATTACTTGTGTCTCAACATCTCATAGCATATATGTTTGAGGATTCATGTTATACATGTTTAAATAAGTTTATTTGCATGTAATCCCTCTCTTTTTTCATATATCTCTATCCAGATCTCATAAGGTTTCTATGCAGGATTGTTTGATAGTTTTTAGGTAGTAGGGGTTGGACGAACTATGGATCTAGGTTGACTCCACTGGGAATACAACTTTTTTGTGAAAGCATTGTCCCTCGGCATTTCACTAACTAGTCTTTTTTGTATATCCATTCCGGCAACAAGCGCTCTTCTCTTCCTCTTCCTCCTTCAAGTATTTTTTAAAATCAATCCGGTTACCTGTTTTGCAGCTTTAAAATTGTTTAGATCTATCAATTTCAAAATTCATTTTACATAGATCTTGCTTCTTTAAATCTCATAAACTAGATCTCATTCCTAAATAAATTTTACAAGCATTCTAGATCTAGTTTAAGGGAAAATTGTCATTTTTCAAGGCTGTGAAAGTAGATCTAAATCTTGTTGAATGCATGGTTGTTTCCTTAGAATATAAAAATTTATATTCAGAAATTTAGGTGTTTCATATTGGCTGCCCAAAAATCGGGGAAATATCCTAAGGAAATCTTGCTTTCCTTTGTTCTTTTTCTGCTTCTTTAAAAACTAGTTTGAACTTAGAATTTTTGGGTAAAAAGTGTGTTCATCCAAAAGTACTTTGAAAATAATTTTGGGCATATTTAACTGTAATAATATTCCTGGTTTTTAGTAGGTATAACATAAAATAGGAGGAGGTTCTGTCTGTAATTCATTTTTGGACCATTCGAAACCCCCAAGGGGGTCTCCGTCTTCCCAAAATTTCAAAATTTCACAATTTTTAAACATTTGGTCACATTCCATATAGGGACCAAGTGGATTAATTTCAATTTGATGATATTGTAATTGATTCTAATAAAAATAAAAATCTCTTCGAATAGGCTCTTTCAAACCTATTCACCATCCCCCTTGGGGGATTCGCGTCCATGTCATTTTTTACATTTTTTCATCTTTTTTCAATCTAGTGTAGTTCTAATCTGTAGGGGTAATATACTTTGACTTGTAATCATTGTCATATTCCATATCTGGTGGTTTCAAAGTTATTTTAAGCGAGCCTCCTTTTGAGCCGAAAGGTGAAGAAAAGGTCGTGGTAGTCTAATTAGAAAATTGTGGTTTGCTTATTTGTCTATGATTCATCTACTATCATTAATTATTTTAATAATAATAATAAAATTAACCCCTCCTTGATTCCCTGATTGAGGTCCACTTGGACCGAAAGAGGTTCTTGGAGGGTTTTCTTTTTAATAAGAACACCTCTTTTAAACTTTTCTAAAAATAACAAAGACTCCAGTGTGCATTCTCTATACTTGGCTATGGTTCGTCTAATCAGTCAAGCTACATCAAAAGTACTTGAGTGACTAGATTAATTAGTCTTCAACTCCCAAATTGACAAACCATCAAGCGAAAATCCAACACCTCGAACAAACTATTAATTCTTGCACATGATCTAGGAACTAAAAATCAATCTCATGAAAGAATAACCAACAAATACTCATGAAATAGTGTTAATCAGAACCCGAATTGGTTTCCTTTCTGTATATTTAATAAACAATGAATGGTTACAATACCAATGTTGAGCAATAGATTAACTCCATGAAGAATTCGAATACCTAAGGAGACAATTCGAATTCAGTGAGTGAGTCTAGCTTAACTGACTCTTAGCCATTCAATCACACTCAGTTAACCACTTGACCAAAACCCTAATTGACTCGCCAAACCCTAACTGAAGTCAGAGTGCAATAAATGACTGAATCTCAACTGAAGGAGATCAAACACATGTCATAGCAAGCCAACCATCAAGTGCTAGTGCTCCATGACTTCAATGAACCCCGATGAGGTTAACTGAAGCTGAACTGACCATCAGAAGTTGGTGGAGGCACCTTGTTGACTACAGATCATTAAATAATAATAAATAATCATTAAATAATATATTTAATGACTGGAGGCACGTTAACTGACTGGCTGAACTGATTGTAACCACCAGTTAGCAATTAGGTGCATTAATGTCACTCAGATCACCCCCAGAGTGCTCTAGTTAGCCTCCTTGACTATAGGTAGGTTTGGGTGTGACTGGATGATGGAAATTAATGCTCCACTAATGTCAATTATACTTAGGATAGTGGTTTAACTAGGCCAATTTGACCGAAAGAGTGTGTATGATGGAAAATGTCTCCAACACCCCCCCTTAAGCTATACTAAGGAAGAGTTAGAAAACATAGATGCATAAAATGCTAGGGCCCTGGAAACTAAGGCCATAGGTCACCCTGTACAATGCTGAAACTGAAACAATGCTCAAAACAAACTAAGTGAGGAAAAGAGGGAAAACCCAGTGGGAAAACTCCCCCTCAAGCTGAACACTGAAAGTAGTCTGGATCACCCTGATGAACTTACCTCCAATAGTGAACGGAGGTAAGTGAACTTCTTCTCTGAAAATCTCTTGGTGAAGATGTCTACAATCTGCTCATCAGTGGAGCAGTATTGCAGAATGATGGTCGTGTCATGCACTAGCTCCCTGATGTAGTGCATGTGAATCTCTACATGCTTGGTCCTCTGCCTAGTAACTGGATCCGTGGATATATTAATAGCACTTTGGTTGTCACAAAAGAGGATAGTGGACAAAGTACTACCAAGATCAAACTCTGAAAGAATACCTTGCAACCAAACTACTTGGATGCAAGCATTCATCGCTCCTCGATACTCGGCCTCTGCTGAAGATAGTGCTATGGCATCCTGCTTTTTGCTTGAACAGCAAATAGGTCCACCACCAAACATGAATACATATCCATAATTTGAATTTTGATTAATAGAATCATTCACCCAATCGAAATCTATGTATCCAACCAGCTCTAGCTCGGAGTCTGCAACATAGTGAATGCCGTAGGTCCTGGTTCCCTGAATGTACTGGAGGATCCTCTTGGCTACCTTCCAATGAATATCATGGAGATGCTACATGTATCTTGATACAACATTCATGACATAACAAATATCATGCCTAGAATGTGTCAAGTACAACAAGCTACCAATCAGTTGTCGATAGATAGTGCAGTCCATTGGAGGTGTGTGTTTTCCTTCTTCAAGGTTGATCCATTAAAGGAAAGGGGATGGTGCAGGCCTACATTCAGCCATGTTAAACTTTATTAACAGGTATGAAATGTATTTGGACTGAGTGACCATAATCCCATCATAATTTTGCTCGATTTCAAGCCCCAAAAATTGTTTTAGAAGCCCCAAATCACTCATTTCAAATGCATTGTGGAGAGCAGTTTTGATGGCTGAAATCGAGGAAATTGTGCTACCTGTGATCATTAAATCATCAAAATATAAAACAATTATAATTATATGGCTATCATTTTGCTGTAAATACACATTTGGATCTTATCTACATCTCTGAAAGTTTTGCGAGAGAAGGAAGGCATCCATCTTGGAATACCACTCTCTTGGGGCCTGTTTTAACCCGTATAGTGACTTCTTTAGCTTGCAAAACAAAGATGGATCAGTGATGTATCCCTCAGGATGATTCATGTCTATCTCCTCATGAATATCTCCATGCATAAATTCTGACTTAACATCCATGTGATGCACCTACCAGTGCTTGGATGTGGAAATAGCCAAAACAAGGTGGATGGAGTCCATTTTTGCAACCGGTGCAAAGGTCTCATGGTAGTCCACTCCTTGGACCTGAGAGAAACATTTTTCTACCAACCTTGACTTATATTTGCAGGTTCTTCCATCAGCAGCAACCTTTTTCCAAAACACCTACTTGCATTGAACCAATTTCCTTCCCGAAGGAAGAGAAACTAGCTCCCAAGTAGTGTTTTTCTGAAGAGAATTCATCTCTTCATCCATGTCAAATTGCCATATCGGATCATTCCGAGCATGGTATTAGGATTTTGGATCTGAAATAATCGTCAAATAACAAGTTTCGGATATAAAATTACCAGAACAAGAGAGCGCAATACCTGCTCTTTGGAAATCAGACCGGGTTCTCCTTGGATCATCCGGATTTCCAATGTTGTCTCCTGCGGAGGAGAGTGTCTTTTGGGCCCATGTAGGAAGATGATTTTGCACTTCAGGTTCTGATTTAGTATCTGATTATTTCTGCACACTGATATCATAAATCAGAGGATCCAAATCAGGGTCATCACCCCCAATTTCATCATCCAAATATTCAGTGGAATAGGAAGGAAATTCAGTAGTTTTCTCCTTCACTAGTTCCACCTCCTGAAGAGGCTCATCGAACTTGACACTTCTCTCGATGATGATCTGTTTGGTATTGACATATAGCAGCTTGAATCAGTTAGATTCATTAGGATACACAATAAATAAACATTCTATACTCTGCGGTTGCAAAGCCCTTCTTTTATCAAGCAGAATCTGGGCCCATGCAGTGGACCCAAACACCCATAGGTTCGACACATCTGGCTTGTGTCTGAAGTATGCTTCGAAAGGAGTCTTTCCTTTAATTGATGAATGTGGCACCCTGTTTTGAATGCATGCTACAGCATGCATGTCTTCAACCCACAAATTTTCAGCAAGCTTCTTTGACTCCAACATACAGGTGGTCATCTCTTTGAGAGACCGGTTCTTCCTTTTCACTAGTCCATTTTGCTGGGGAGTGTAGGGAATTGAATGTTGGACCTGAATACCACTTTGGGAAAAAATGTACAGAAAATCATTACTGACATAATCCCCTCCATTATCATATCTCAATATCTTGATCTTAATACCAGAGGCATTTTTTATCAAGGCCTTCAATTCAGAAAATTTTTCACATACTTCTGATTTCTTTTTGAGAAAGAAAACCCATGTATACCTTGAAAAATCATCAATAAAATTAAGGAGGTAGATTGATCCATTCATGGATGTGATAGGCATTGGACCATTGATATCCGAATGTATCATCCCCAATATGCTTGTAGCTCGGTTTGCCTTCCCCCGATCGAACTTGTGCTCAGGGTGTTTTCCAATCACACAACCCTTGTAGACTCCCGTGGTTGCCTTGATGACCGGAAGGCCTTCAACCATGGAGTTTTTCTGTAATTGCTGCAAATATTTGAAATTGAGATGGCCAAACCTCTCATGCCACAGCCTACTAACCTCATTTCTATGAGTTAGCAGAGCGGTGGGCTTTGCATCTGCAACAAAGTGAGAGAACTCATAGGCTTTTGCATGATGATTTGCAAAGCCTTTTGCAATGAGTTTCCTGGATGCAATTTCTATTATCTCAACATCATTTGGGCTGAAAGAGACTCTCTTATGCATTCTTGTATGTTTCATCTAATAGACACTAAGGATATTTGCTGCTAGAGACGGTACATACAAAACTTTAGAAAAAAAAACATTTTCTAGATCTACAGTACCTTGTCCTTCGGAAATGAAGGTGGAGTAATCTCCCATGTGGATGGGAATGGATTTTCCAATCTCCAAGGATGAAAAGGAGTCTTTTTCAGGCATCATGTGATTCAAATCTCCACTATCAATCAGCAGTGCTTTGGACTTCAAAGTGCTTTCCATGAGGGCATGACCTTTCTCATGCTGTGGTTCCCGATCTTGGTGATCTCTCCTCCGAAAGCTCTCTGGAAGATTGATGTGATTCCTCTCAAGGAGAGAGGTTGCTTCATCAATATTTTTCTTCATGCAGACATGTTCAGGGTGAAAACCCTTCCCGCAGTAAGAACACCTGACTTTTTCTTTCCCATTGTGCCCTTTTCCTTTGTTCTTCCTTGAGCTGGAAGATTCATCATGCTGCTGATTTTCAACTCTACGCTTGGGAGCATCAAATTTAGTTTTCTAGTTTTTCTGCTGCTTTCCTTTACCCTTTAGATATTTGGGCCCCTAGACATGGAGGGATTGATCACGGGAAGATTGGATGATCCCCATCTGGACAATCTTGTCATGTGCATTAGTTAGGGACTCAATGAAGGCATTGAGTGTAGGCATCTTCCATCCGGGGGTTGTGAGCTTCCCCGCACGGAATGTAGAAACAAAATCTGAATAATCAGCCCTGAGTTTAGAGAGGATGGCTAGGATGAGCTGATCATCCTCCTTCTCCACTTTGCATTTCTTCAAGAGGAAAACAGTATGTTTGAAATTTGTAAAGAAATCATTCAAAGTCTCGAAATTGGAAGGTTGGAGAGACATGAGTTCATTTTCGAGTTGGTAAACTCTCAAATCATCATGCTTTCTGTATAGAGATTCCAATTTGTCCCATATTTGTTTCGGTGTCTTCAGATCCGTAAGATGGAAGAGAAGGTCATAAAAAATAGAGAGGCATAAGAAACCGAAGGCTTCATCCTTTTTGTTCAAGAATCTTGATTTTTCTATGGAGGATCTAGGCTCAACTTCAGTGTCCATGACGACTCTATAGATTCCTTTGGAAAACAACTAAATCTCCATTTTACTTTTCCATGTGTGGAAATTGTATGGAGTCAACAGAGGTACTAAGGAGGCCATCTGGATATGCTGTCGTGAATGCTTCACCTATAGAAACCTGAAAATCAAAACAGAAAGGGCAAAATAAGGTCGGACAACCTGCACATTCTAGGCTTTCATCACACGTAGCATAGTCAATAAAGCAAGCTTGATAAACAAGTTCTTTACTTGGGATATTGAATGGTAAGCCTTGGCTTCTGGTGCAGTGCTGAAATTTTGAGCTATTGCTCACTTTTCATGGAGAAATCTGTTAAAAAGATTGTTTTTGAGAGATAGATCTTCATCCTGCTGTATGCTCTGATACCATATTAATTCTTGCACATGATCTAGGAACTAAGAATCAATATCATCAAATAATAATCAACAAATACTCATGAAATGGTGTTAATCGAAACCCGAATTGGTTTCCTTTCTGTATATTTAATAAACAATGAATGGTTACAATACCAATGTTGAGGAATAGCTTAACTCCATGATTAATTCGAATACCTAAGGAGACAATTCGAATTCAATGAGTGAGTCTAGCTTAACTGACTCTTAGCCATTCAATCACACTCAGTTAACCACTTGACCAAAACCCTAATTGACTCACCAAACCCTAACTAAAGTCGGAGTGCAATAAATGACTGAATCTCAACTGAAGGAGATCAAACGCATGTCATAGCAAGCCAACCATCAAGTGCTAGTGCTCCATGACTTCAATGAACCCCGATGAGGTTAACTAAAGCTGAACTGAACATCAGAAGTTGGTGGAGGCTCCTTGTTGACTCTAGAGCATTAAATAATAATAAATAATCATTAAATAATCATTAAATAATATATTTAATGACTGGAGGCACCTTAACTGACTGGATGAACTGATTGTAACCACCAATTAGCAATTAGGTGCATTAATGTCACTCAGATCACCCCCGGAGTGCTCCAGTTAGCCTCCTTGACTATAGGATAAGGCTAAGTTAGCCTCCTTGATTGTAGGTAGGCGTGGGTGTGACTGGATGATGGCAATTAATGCTCCACTGATGTCAATTAATGTCAATTATACTTAGCATAGTGGTTTAACTAGGCCAATTTGACCGAAAGAGTGTGTATGATGGTAAATGTCTCCAACACAAATTGTAAGCGCTGGAAAAATACCCAAAGGAGTGGGAACAACTGGGAAGTGCACCTCGAGGCACCGATCTCTATCACACCCTGATGGGTACATTATGAACAACAATCTTTGAGACTCTGTTCCACCCCACAAACACCTTACGGGTAGCCATGAAAATTCACTTTTGGACATACTCCAAGTACCCCTCGGGTATATCTGGAGTCCCCTTTTCACCTAATTTAATTCATTCACATTCCACATTAATCTAAAATATACCAAGAGACATTTGAACGCCTAATTTAATTCATTCACATTCCACATTAATCTAAAATATACCAAGAGACATTTGAAAAACATTCTTTCAAGCGCATGAAAGCACATTATTTTCTCTATTGACTCCATTTAAGGCACTGGTGATTTATTTGATCAATTCTTTCGATTATATATATATATCGAGTGCCATTATTGTGCTTATTTTCCTTAAATCTTGCATCTTGTTATCTTTTGTTCCACTCGTTAATTTCAAAAAAATCCTAAACAACTTAATTAATATAACACCATCACACTAAGTAATTAGCCTTAGTAATTTAATAGGGTCTACCCCCTTTGGCTTTGTTAGGAGTTAGCCTGAACGAATGAGTCAAGAACAAGGTGACAGCATTGACTTGAGACTTTCCCCCAAGGACACACCGAGTGGCTTGAAGATTTTTTCCACGTCACCCAGGTGTGTGAAAGGTGGAAACAGGAACCATTTTTTATAATCCATCATTCCCAGGAAGGAGGTCTCAATTACGAAAAAGAAAATACCCCACTACTAAGTATCACTCAGTTTCCACAACGAAGGAAGGGGAATAATCAGGTTGTTTATTTATGATTAAACTGGTGAGTGAGGTTAATTCACTTATTATTCCAAGACATGCCAAGGAGAGAGGGTAATGCCCTCATTTTAAACTGATGTATTCTTTCATTTGAATTGGGTGATCAGCCGCAAAAGGTCTCAATACCATAAACGAGTGAAGCACAGTGCCTAAGCACTAGATATGGTGGTGTTTTAAGACTTTTGCTTCAAATGAAATTTTCTTTTCATATTGAACTCCCGTAAAATAAAACAATATTGATTTAAATAAGTAAAGAATGTTGAGATAGATAATATTCATTAATTAATATAGGTTGCAACAAGCAATTCTCCAGTTGTTGCTTTTCAACAAGCGCAAAATAACTTCTGGAAAATCTCTATTAAATCTCTGTTAAAATGACGGTAAAATATTGCATATCTAAAATTAAAAGGCCACAGTTAACATCCATGTGTATTGAAATAAGTATGCATTATGGATTAATAAAAACTCTTCACATAATCGCTTAATAGGTATTTTAATTTTTTAGTTTGTTGGATTTCCATAATATTTTTCGTATTTAACCCAAGGTAGAAGGCTTTTAATAATATGGTGAATCCATAAACATTTTCAACTTTGATTATCATTTTTGTGTTAAATGACCTCTAACAATTAGATACTTGAGATGAGTGGCGATAGAAAAGATCACAGTATAATTTTCAACAGTCAGAGACTTAGAACGTCCTCATGCAAGAAAACAATATTTCCTATTTAATTTCGTCCACCATTATATGGGCTCACACATTGTATATGGTCTATCAATATCTTGATTGACACTTCGGGAAGTTTCTTGACAATATTTTCCTCCAAAATCCCTCCGTTTTTCTCCCAAGTACTGTGTTCTATGTCTACCATCCTATATTCCTACCTACTTATTATTGCATGTTATCTCATGCATCCCTAGTCTCTGATGGGTTCCCAAACTAAAATTGCATGTATAAAACCTAGTTGTGTATGTATATCTATATCATTTTGATCTATCTCTGCAGGGTGTTGAGATAAAAGTGAATTGCTTAAAACTTACTTGGGATAGTCTGTCATTTTGATATATTTATGCGTATTGTCCGTGTGCATGGACCTCTATATGTGGGAGATGAACCTTGTCATTTGGTATTTTCTATATGCACATATACATCAAATGGTTTAATTTTTCTTGTTCTATCTATCAATTCGTATCCCTTGGTTTTATATATCCCCATTATATATCCTCATGTCTTGTGTTCCCATGTAGAAACCTTACTTCTATTAGGCTCGTGGTATGTCAATTGTGGGGGATACCAGTGTCAATATGTATTATCTTGACTGCTCTATTTCTTGAACAAACACGACATTGGCTGGGAGTCTGTTTTCCATCATTTTGCAAAGCTGAACATATCATGAATACGCTTTCTCTGAGATGATTTGAAGTTTTTTTATTAATTTTGTGTAACTGCATCAATTACTCTACATTCGTAGTGGCATTATCATACTCTCTCACTGTGATCTCTTTGGCTGACCAAACTCCGTCCAATGCAGATATGCGTTCTCGCCTTACGGGTATCTATGGGGTATGTAAGTATGGGGTTACTTATTTGCATTAGAATTTGACCCACATATATTTATTTTATTTTTATTATGGCCCAGTTCATTATGGAAAAATAGGTATTTATCACCTGCTCATTACATCCCAGCTAGAGCTATGGCTGGAAAGAGAAAATTATCCTGAAATTTCCCTCTAGGGAGAATGAGCCCTCCGCGGAGAACTATATCTTAAGGTAGGATTATGTGCCAAGTCTTTATTTATGTTATAATGGTTCCATATTTGATGCCTGTTTTAACGATTCAGTTATTTACTCATATCGCTTTTCTATGTCCATTCCATTAAGCTCTGTAATAACCATGAATTCAAAGTCTTATACAGGAAGCAGTGGCCTATAGGGAACAAGTAGCCTGAGTGGCGATAAAGGTAGCAAAATCCCTTACCAATCATAAATGGGCCAGCTAGGCATAACTAACAGAACCTCGATCACCCGCTCTTCTCGTGGATACAAGGCTATATCTCCTCTACAATCTCGCTGGATACATGGATTTAAACACCAGAGTTTGTTTCTATGAATGGGCATAATTAGTTTATCAAAAGCACATAAATTTTGGAAAACATACATCTTCCTTGTGAGATAAGATAGCTATCCAACCATGAGGAGGTCAACACATTACTGTCAGTTCAAAATTGCAACGCATCATGTGCATATATATTTAAAAGATTGCTAAAGTGTTACAGAATTCGCTACCAGAAAAAGGATATTCACCAATACAAAAGCTCAAGATCATTAAGAAAGGAGTCATGTCAACCTAATTTGTTGCAAATAAAACAGTTTCCATCTCACTAGGTGATAAAACAAATGGATCTCCTTAAATAGGGATGCCTATTCATTTCTTTGTTGCGGTTAATCAATACAACATTAAAAGTGAAGAAGGGATATCTAATAATAGAAATGATAGTTCTGCTCTCAACATTTACACAATCCATTCATGATCATGGAAGCTTCAAATTTGTTGTAGTCTTTTGAATCTTCATTAGGCCGACATAAGCTTCATTCTGTTAGTGATTTGCATAGGAATCAAGGCCTGTATTCTTCGTATTCTCTTACAGGTGTTCGTTTACTCATCGAAGTTTTCATCACATAGTTAATATTTAAAGGATTTAATGAAGGTGGTCAAAGGATCGATGGCTCAGATGGGGAATCAGAATCCACCCCATCGTTCTACCGAACGTCATGATCTACTGTATATCATGCTATTTCTCATTTCTATTGTCCTGGTCTCGGCAACTAATTCTCATTTTTTAATTGTTTGATTTTTATTTGTTTTAATCGGTTTTGCAGGTATACATTTTAGCCAGACGAAAATACATGGGCAGGCAGCAAGGTTTATGTTTTCTTTTATTTCTTTTGATTGCAGGTTTCGTATGAAGAGTTGGTTGTAGAGTTATTTGCAGGCTGAGCATGGGAGGTTGAAAGGCTCTGTTTTTTATTTTTATTTTTATAAATTTTACTTATTATTTTTTTTCTTTTTAATATTAATATTAAAATTTAGAAATTGTATTGTTTTTAATATATATATATGTATATATATATATGTATATATACATATATACATACATATATACATACATATATAATGTTAATTATTTTATTTAAAAGTTTCTATATATGTTTATTATAATGTTTATTATTTAGAGCTCTTAAAAATTTTATAATTTTATTTTTTTTAAATTTTTAGAAAAACTAACACTTAAAAACTAATAAAGAACTGTGATTTTATTACATAAGTCCTAAAATTTTTAGAAAATAAAGTTAGCCAAAAATGAAAGTTTTGTATGTATTTTATTTTTCAAACATAAAACCTAAAAATTTTAAAGAAATTTAAATTATATATTTTATAAATTATTTTTTCTTAAATTTTTTATAAATCATAAAACTAAAATTAGAAATAAAATAAAGAAATATTTTTTTGTGTTTATTTATTTATTTATTTGTTATTTATTTTATTTTATTTTCTACTAGTTCTTAGATTTAGAAGAAATTTAATCTATTTTTATTCCTAGTATGATTAGAAAATTTTAAAAATAGAAATGAAAATGAAAAACTTCATAAATTTTTCAGATTTAAAATATTAAAACTATTTTTTAAATTCCTAACAAGATAAAAAATACTAGTAATTGAGATTATTAGAAATAAAGTTTTTAATAAATAGAAAAATTAAGAAAAATTAAAACAAAGCTAAATTTCAACTAGAAAATAAAAACTAAAGTCTACCTACTGTAAAAAATTAATGATAAGTTACATAAAATGAAATTTCCAATGTAACCATCTATTTAACAAAAGTAAATTGAAATTCAATTCTAATTTTATAAAATGAAATCTAAGATATATAAAAACATGCGAAACTAAGTGCTGGAAATGTAAATTAATGGAATAAAAACAAAAACAAAACTGATTTAAACTAGTACTTACTTCGATCTGTTGTTTGATGCAGCCTCCATTTGCATGATATTCTTCAGGATGTTGATCACCCGAGATTCCTTCTTCCTCCCTTTCAATATCTAGCTCGAAAAGGTGCTCCTCATCTGATATGCATGATTCTTCAAATGTAATGTCTTCTTTCACTTCAGAAGGAGTACTAAATCCTTTAGCTGCTATCAAGATCTCCTTTTCTTGGGAAGGGGAGATGGAGATCCATGCTTCTGCTATGAGTTGAGAGAGTTGATTTAGACTTATGCTCATCCTAAAATCATTTGACTCGAATCAAATCAAGTACTAGAAAAATGAGTAAATGGCTGCGTCCTATAACTCCCCTCCTTCTTGCCGCGTGGTTCACTAGCTGTCACCTCTTCCCATTGGAGGCAGCTGCAATAAATCTCCATCAATTCTGGGCTTTAAGCTCATTCCCTTCGCACGAATTAGAGCTTGTTGAGCTTATCAACATGGTTTCTTTGGAAAGTTTCTCCGCCCTTCCCTCTTATCTCGGCTCTGGTCTTGCTGAAGCTTTGCATTATTTGCGGTTTACTGTCTCCGGTATAGCTGAGGGGAGCCTGCACAGCCTTCCGTGGCAGGAGCTCCCGTTAACCCGAAGTGTGGTCAAAGAGAGGCTGGCAATTGCTGCATTCTCCCCTTGCCTGTGTGAAAAACTCAGTTGGTCGCCGATTATGAACTCTGGTAAAGATCCTCCTATAGGTTTTGGTCGTGGTTTGGTTATTGGCTGCAAGTGCATTGGGTGGAAGGAAGGCGAAGCTGGCACTCTGACTTGTGTGAAAGGCGAAGAGTTTCAGCTGCAAAAGGAATTGCAGGTGCTTAGATCCTATTGTGATAGAAATCTGGCTTCAGGCATCCCGGTTCAGTCTCAATTAATTGGCAGTTTGATTCACGTTGATCAGTCCCAGCTCGCTTGCATCACTCTGTTTTCAGCTGCAGGTTCAATGACTCAGGCAGGGGACAACGCTGGGATGGCTGACCTGAAGAAGAACATGAGGCGTATGTATGAACTTCTTTCTATTAGTGTGATGGATAACCGCGAGATGGCTAAGGATATTAAGAAAATGGAGGATACAGTTAGCTACACCTCTAATCAAATCAACAATCATGATGCCCGTATCGACGATAATGAGAGTAATCTACGGGAATTGATGGGGAAGGTGGACAAGATACATGAGGACCTCCAGCGTCTGGTTTCTCTGAATCAGGTCAGTCGAGTTAATGGAGTTTGTGACGAAGCCGTGCTTCCCATGGAAGACGAATCAGTTGCTCAGCCTGGTGGCAACCCCTAGTACTTTTCTTTCTGAATGAATGTTTTTCTGTAAATTTCTGTGTAATCAGTATGTCAGGGCTTATACAGCCCGAGGCTTTAAATATCTAGGTCAGTCTTGTAGGGAAATACTTTGGGATTCTCAGTGGACTGTCTCATGGTTCAGCTTCTCTTTTTTGCTCAGACTCTCCGGTTTTTTGTAAGCTTGTTTTGGATGGCTGTGCACAGCCCACTTTTATAAAATCTTCCTTTTTAGTTTCTGTAAAAAAAAAAGTAAAGGTGCCCAAAAATGAAAACAATTTACACTACAAAACTGTAAAAGAAAACTTGCATAAAAACAAACTCACATTTGCAGAAAAAGAAAATACTTTGTATAAAAATGAGCACACTTGCGAAAACAAAGGAATAACAAGACTTTGAGGCACACCACTATAGTGGATGCATCAGGATATTACACCACGGAAATCCCAGAAATTTCATAGTGAATTCATCCTTACGCCTTACTATTTTCCCCTCCCTCTTGTCATGTAATGTAAAAGTAATCTATCTATCTAAACTCTGATCCCTTTTACCACCTCCCCAGCAATGGCGCCAAAATGTTGGGGAAAATATTAAACATATTATAACATATAACCAACGATTTAATTGTCAACCTAGAGGGAGAGTAAACTTGTAAGGTACAGACAAAATATATGCAGGGGCAGAGTGTCGTTGAACTTAATCTATAATTGAAATTGAAAATACATGACTGAAATTGAATTAAACTTACAAAAGCAGTGAATGACATGAAACAAACTGGTATAAAGAAATCAACACTAGCTTGTGAGCTCACATAAAATCAATACTGAAAATGCATAAGAAAGAAATAACTAAAATTCTATACTAACAACTCATAAGAAATAAATTGTTGGAAATCTATATTAGCATAAGAGAGTCAAAGGAGGTGCAATAAGCATCATCTCCATTACATAACACTCAACATATATTCTATGACTAACTCTAAACTATTCTCTACTTCCAAACCACTAGAGAGGCCTCTAACCAAAATGAGGAGAGAGCCCTCCTATTTATACATGAATTCAAGATAACTGATCATAATTAAAGATCCACTATTCTCTCAACTTGTCCCTCAAAATCCTCAAAAAATATACAACTAACCCGTCAAAATTCTCAACAAATATACAACTCATCCCTTTAAATTTTCAACAAATACTGAGTGAGATATTCTCTCCACACCTCCATGATCTTCTCCTTGAAGTTAGCTTACATATAGAATATGAAATTCGAATATGAGGCTAGGTGGTCACTTTTGAGCTTGTTAAAGTTTTCAAATACACATGTAAGCATCACCAAACTCACCCAACTTTAAAGTATAATGAAAATATGTTATTTTTCTCAATAATTAACCACAAATTCACTCAAAATACTCAAAAATAAATGATTTGGAAAATGGTAATATAATCCCATATTTATTATGAAAGTGGAGAATATTAATGGTTTTATGGAAGGATAATATAGGAATAAGATGACAAATGGTACATAAAAAGTGAATAAAATGTGGCGTTCTTGTGGCTCAATAAGAGGCAAGATAGAGTGAGCTTATGTGTGAAAAGATTGTTGTAAGTGTGAAGGATTGTAGATCTATTATAGAGGATAAATCTAGCCACATCAAGGCTTTATGGTTGTAACTTTACTCTCTTTTATTATTAATACAAAAGTGTTCCCCTTTCCCATAGTTAATGTGTGTTAGTATCTGTTAAATGTTGTTAGACTCCTTGATCGCTAACATAGATGATTGATTTGTAATGATTCTCTCATGTTGTTGTTTTTTCTTTTGATCTCTTTTACAAGTACTAAAGATTGTAGGAAGGACTTCAGAAAGAAGACAAAAAGAACTGAGATCTGAGGTATGAGTCTATTTTCATGTTGATTAAATTGATTATCTAGGGGAAGGATATGTTGTTGCATTTCTTTTTTTCTACACATGCATCATACAGGGTAGAGGAACAAGTGGTGTCCTCATCGATTGTGAAATTCCTTGAAACAAAATTAGCAACTGTACTAGGGACAACTTAATCCAGTCAGATATGGGGTAGATCTAGTCAGATATGAAGCAGATCTAGTTAGATCTACAACTGTTGGTAACTTTTGTGCTTGTGAATTTACATTTTCTTCCTTAGATCAGTTAAGCTGATAAGGTGAGTGATCCATCTTATTGTCTTGTTAATTACCTTTTTTGGGAGTTTCTTTTATTTCTATCAGTCTAGATCATTCCATTTTTTGGTTTCTTATGCAGATATTTACGTTTTTCCATCCATAGATATGTCAGAACACTTATCCTTATCTGATAGAGCGTCGTTACCTCTAGGTTCCTCTTGCCTCTTGGAAGTCAGCCCATTCAGTGCCTTTTGCAGTTTAAAAAGAGCGCTGTCCATGCCTTGTTGTAGTGGAAGAAAAGCATCGATATCCCTACAGCGCTCTAGTGCAACCTACTTCCCTGCGTCGAGGTAGGTTCCTATACTGCCTACAATTTTGATTTTTTTAATTTTTTTATTTCTTTGAAATTTCCAGTGTGTTTTTTTTGAGTGCTTTATTGTGAGTCTAGTAGTTTTGACAGTCTGATTATCACATGTTAAGCTCAGTTTCCAAACATTTATTTCCTATTTTAGTGATGGAGTCATAATAAAAAGGAATTGTGTGAAAGCTCTGTTTTCGATTTTTATGATTGGTGTGGTCCATTCTGTAAAAGGTTTATCTTGAAAAATGAAATTTGTAGCCTCTTTTAAATCAGTTTGGTTGAAGTTGTTTTATATCCTCTATATTCAAAGTTACATTTGAGAATACAAAAAGAAACTAGTTATCTTGTCTTGTTTATGTATAGGAAAGTTGTATTCTTGGCTTGCATGAGTGATTTAGACAGGTAGATCTTTTTGGTGTGATTGAGTATATTTAATTTTCATAAGTATTAGAGGCTTCATTTTCTTTTCTTAATTCAGAGAACTAGATTTATTATTGATGAAAAGTTTTGAGTTTGAAGAATTGCTTGTTAAGCCTTGTAGTTGAATCATTGAAATAGCATGGAACTGGTGTGTTGAAAATAAAAGAAATGGTATTTTCCCTACTCTAGATAGTTCTCATTGAAGGAAAAATCAAGTTGCATCACATATAGATTATAATTTGCATCTTAAAATACACCTCACAAACATTCACTAACCATTCACATAAAATAAATGGTAGGTTTAGGCTAAAATTTTATATAAATTTGAGGGATTGGATAGAGACATGTTCTGATGTCTTTAAACATAGGAGTTGTCATTACATGCTTGCACTGCAACTCGAGGTCTGTGTGGTTCCTCCATGTACCCTCGGTATATAGAAAAACCTTTCACATTCCCTTGAGGTATATCAAGAGGTACTTCACATACTCGATTGTATATTGGAGGGCCTCTTTCGAACAGTTGTGCATCAGATGATCTAGCATATTATTCCTCTTTGAAGATCCAATATGGCACATGGTTCATAGAAGCCGTGCATGAAGAAAATAGGACGGCAGATACACCAAGAAGCAGCGCAAATCGGAGGTGGGAAGAGCATCTTCTTCCGCAACGGTGGACAACCAACCACTAATTTATCTACGGGGTAACCGGGAATCTTTTCCTCTTCCACAACGGTGGGGCTTGGAAGCCTTTTCCCTTTCCACAACGTCGGGGATCAGAAGCCTTTTCCCTTTCTGCAACGTCGGGGATCAGAAGCCTTTTGTCTTCCACAACGGCGGGGATCGCGATCCTTTTCCCTTCCGCAACGAGGAAGCTTAACGGACGTTCGGATGGATCAGAAGACGGAGCGATTTAGGAGCCATAACGGTGGAATCTTAACGAACGTTCGGACGGATCGAAAGATGGAATGATTCAGCAGCCGCAACGGTGGAGGCCCAAGACTTACGGGTTGAGAAGTCAAATCGGGAGACTTTAACAACTGACAGTCCGCAACGGCGGAAACCAAAGTGACTAAAGCCTCCGACTTGAAAACCAGTCGACAGCCGATTGAGACTGTCGGAGCCCATTTCTTATCCTCTTCCGCAACGGCAAATGAGCAGATGACTACAACCTCCGATTCAAACACTGCAATGCACATGGCACGGCTTAGCTATAACAGTTTGGCAAAGCTTTCTTGGCAGTTATGCCATAGCTGGAATAACGACGAAAGGCATATGAACAGCCTTGATGCCGCGTTTCCTGGAATGTGAATAGTCCCATTTCTTTGAGCGTTTTGACTCCTTTGTAACGACAAAGATGAGTAGTAAAGGAGAGGAACCAGGGATCGTTCCGGGGGGGGACGATTAGAGGAGTTTTTGGAGAACGGCACCATTTTCTCTATGATGAGAAGCTTCAGAGAGCATTTTGTTGTTCCTTTTGAAGTCGACTATCCTCAGTTATACTTGGCTTCTTTTTCCTGTTGAAGTCTAGTTTTGTAACTTTCAGAGAGGAGGTCTTGAAGACTTTACTGTTCATGTCCAGTTGCTGTGATTGTAAAGAGTCGACTGTCTTCTCTGTTTTAGCTGGTTTTTCTTTGCTTTTGAAAGCCAATTTGTATTATTCCAGAGAAGAGGTCTTGCAGACTTTTGTCCATACTGCTGAAATTGATTTGCAGATTCCAGAACCATTTGTACAATTTTAAATCCATTAATTGGATCAGTTCCCATTGGAGAGGGACCCAAAGACGTAGCCCAGTGGAGGGGGTGAACTTCGTTATCAACTTCTGGTTGTGACTCTATTTCTATGTTTCCTTCCTTGTATCTGCCTATCATTGTTGTGGTTTTCATTCTTGTTCTAAGCATTTAATTTCTGTTCATGTTGTCCCTTTAATTAACCTTTTGCACGCATTCTTTTACAACAAACTTTTAATGCACTAAAGTTGAGGTCCTACGGATCATATTTGGTATCAGAGCTGGTTGACTGTTGTGCGAGTTTGTGAATGCTTACTAGGTCCAGGTTAAAGCGTGGTGAAGGAGAATTAGTTGAAGGAGATCTTGATATTGGCTCCAAGAGAACATTCTCAAGAAGCATTTCTTCTCCACGAGGGGAAGAATAAGGACATATAGAATGAGAAAAACCTGTTATTTCTGAATCTGAGTTTTTAGAGGCTTTTATGAGTATGAAAGCCATGATGGAAATTCTACTCAATGAGCGAGCAGAAAGGAAGAATAAAGAAGAAGGATCTTCATCCAGAGATGCAGAAGTGAAGTCAGAAGAAAAGGGTAAAGGAGTAGGAGGTGATGGTGATCCTCCTGACACTAATCAGACTTTTTCTTCTTCTCGTACTTCTCATTCAAATAATGCAAGTCCTAATATGCCTTATTTCAAATTGGATGTAAAATTTGAATTACCTATTTATAATGGAGATGTAGATGCTGAAAAATTAGACAATTGGATCAAGCAGCTTGAAGTATATTGTAGGGTGCAGGGCATTAATGATGACCCTTCCAGAATCCAATTGGCCACTTTGAGAATGAGTGGAATGGCTCTTACTTGGTGGGAGAGCAAGATTCAGCAATATCTTTGAAAGAATGGTAAAATTATTTCAGTTTGGAATGAATTCATTGAAGTATTGAGGAAGCAATTTTATCCTTTAGGTCACATGCAGCAATTAACCATGAATTGGCAAATGTTTAGACAAGCTAAAGGACAAAGAATTCAAGATTATACTCATGAATTCAGAAAGAGGGCTATTGCAGTGAATGTTTCATTAGATACACAGGAAACTCTTCTAAGTACATTGGTGGCATGCATTCTTATTTGAAGCATACTTTGTTGATGTTTAATCCCAGTAATTTAGACGATGTATGTGTTCAAGCTACCCATTTAGAAGCCAGGGGTAAGCATGCTAATGATACTTTTGTGAAGAAGTCATTTAAATCTGACAGCAAATCGAAAGGGAAAGATAAGGGGAAAAAGAAGATGGCTACTGTTAAGAAAGAAGGTGAAAAGCCTATGTGTTCGCATTGTCAGAAGGGACATGATGTCTCTAAGTGTTGGAAACTTCATCCGGAGTTAAGGCCAAAGAAGTACAGAGGAAACAAAGATAAAGGAAAAGCAAAAGCTACTGCAGCTGTTATTCAAGACTTGGGATCCGACTCAGGTGATGAAACAAAGGTTACAACTGTCGGAATCCAAGGTAAGGATAAAAGTATCTCACTTCCCATTGATGCACAATCCAATTCTAGTGCAAGTACAAGTCTGCCATCTACTTCTAAGCAAAATGATAAAGATAGAAGTGCACTGTTTCATGTTTGTGTCATTGCAAATCACACAAAGATTGATACATTGTTTGATAGTGGTTCACAAGTAAATCTGATATCAGAAGAAGTGGTTAAGAAATTGCATTTAGTTACTGTGCCTCATGAAAAGCCCTATCCTCTAGGTTGGGTTACTAATGATACACGATTGCACATTACAAGGAAATGTGTATTAAAATTTGCAATTACTGAAAAGTTTAGGGATGAGGTAGAACTAGATGTAGTGCCACTTGAAATTTGTGGAATTGTACTTGGGAGTCCATATTTGTATGACCGAAAAGAGGTATTTTATAGAGAGAAGAATAAGTATCATCTTTTTAAAGAAGGTATGGAATATATTGTACGAGCACATAAGATAAAAACCAATCTAGCAATAGTCTCTGCAGGACAAATGAAGAGGTTGGTAAATGCTAGTAAGAACTTTGTGTTGATGATGGTTAAGATGAAAAATGATGAAGTATCTAAATATTTTGAAGAATGTGACCCTAAGCATAAATTTGAACTGATTGACATCATTTCTGAGTATGATGATTTGTTTCAAGATCCAAAGGGGTTACCACCGAAGAGAGAGATTCAGCATGAGATACATTTGCAGCAGGATGTGCCACTCCCGAACATAGCCATGTACCGGATGTCTATAATGCAGGATGAGGAGATCAAGAAGTAGGTTCAGGAGCTGATTGAGAAGGGGGTCATCCGGCCCAGCACTTCTCCTTGTGGCTCTCCTATAGTCTTGGCTCCAAAGAAGGATGGGTCATGGAGGATGTGTATCGACTACAGGGCCCTTAACAAAATCAACATTAAAAACAGGTATGCTCTTCCTCGTATTGATGATTTTCTTGATCAATTGAAACATGCAACTTACTTTACAAAATTGGATCTGCGTAGTGGGTATCATCAAATCCGTATTGCTGAGCGTGATGCTTGGAAAACAGCTTTTAAAACGAAACAGGGTTTCTATGAATGGATTGTGATGCCTTTTGGGCTGTGTAACGCACCTGCTACTTTCACGCGGGTCATGAATGATGTCTTTCATTCATTCATTGATTATTTTGTAATTGTATATCTAGATGATATCCTTGTGTTTAGCAAAACTTGGGAAGAGCATGTTGTACATGTGAAAAAAAAATTAGATGTACTGAGAAAGGAAAAGCTTTATGTAAAAATGTCTAAATGTGAATTTGCTAAAACTTCTTTAGTATATCTAGGCCATATTATTGGTGGAGGCCAACTGTGAGTGGACCCAGCCAAGGTTGTTGTCATTGTAAACTAGCCACGGCCTAACACCGTTACTGAAATCAGAAGTTTTCTGGGTGCAATTCAGTATTGGAGGAAATTCATTTCTGGGTTTTCTTCCATTGCTGCTCCATTACATGCGTTGACAAGCATTAAAGAGATTTTCCAGTGGGGAGGCAAGCATCAGAGAGCCTTCAACACTTTGAAGGAAAAGATTAGTACAGCACCAGTTCTGACATTGCTAGATTTGCAGCAGCCATTTGAGATCGAAACCGATGCCAGTGGGTTTTCCATGGGAGTAGTTTTGATGCAAGGAAGGAAGCCAGTCTGTTACCATTCAGAAACATTCTCTACTGTGGTAAGTAACTATCCGAGATTTGACAAAGAATTGTATGATTTAGTATAGAGTGTGAAGAAGTGGAAACATTATATCATGGGAAAAGAGACAGTCATACATATTGATCATTAGCCACTTCAATATTTACAATCTCAAACTTAAATACAACAAATTAGGCATTTAAGATGGATGGGGTTCTTACAACAGTTTCATCTCATAATCAAGTACAAAAATGGAATTCATAATAAAGTAGCAGACATGTTATCAAGGCCACCTACAAATGTTTCAATCATTCTTCAGAACAGTTCATTAACACATGAAAGTTATATTGAACCGTATGTAGAAGATAAAGATTTTAAGAAAGTATATGCATCACTAATACATGGTAAACAAGAAGAGAACTATTATGTGCATAATCAACTCTTGTATCATCTTGGTAAACTTTGTATTCCAGAAAAAGAGAGAGTGCATGTGGTTCGAGAAGCACATAGTTCATTGATTGCAGGACATTTTGGTGTAAGTAAAACGTTGTCTGTATTACATAATCATTGTTATTGGCCTCAAATGCAAGAAACTGTAGCTAAATATATAAGGGGTTGTGTTATGTGTGCAACAAGTAAGCCTAGCAATAGGAAATTGGGTTTGTACACTCCTCTTCTAGTTTCTTCTCATCCTTGGGAAAGCATTTCTATGGACTTTGTAGGAGGACTACCTATGTCTAGAAAAGGGCATGATTACCTATATGTTGTTTGGATAGATTCAGCAAAATGTGTATCTTAATGCCATGTAACAAACAGATCATTACTGAACAAATAGCTCTTTTATTATTTCAAAATGTTTGGGTACATTTCGGGCTACCCACGTCTATTGTATCTGATTGGGATTCCCAGTTCCTGGGAAAATTCTGGTCAACTTTATGGGAGCTTATGGACACTAAACTGAAGAAAAGTACAGCTTTTCATCCACAGACCGATGGGAAAACAGAGGTAGTGAACAGAACAGTGGTTCAGCTGCTCAGAGGATATTGTAGTAAGCATCCTAAACTTTGGGATGAGCAGTTGCAGTATATACATCATGCTTACAATCATGCAATTCATTCTTCCACGAAAATATCTCCTTTTGAAACTTGTTTTGGTTATTTGCCAAAAACACCGATGGAATTCTCTTTTGGCAAAGATGCAGTAGATGGACATCATGATGCAAATAAAGCTTTAAAGTTCATTCAGAGAATCCAAGCAGTACAGGAGGTAGTTCAAGAACAGTTGGAGAAGATCCAGGAAAAGTACAAGGCCAGGCATGATAAGCATCGAATTGATCACCAATTTCAGGTAGGTGATAGAGTTTGGTTACATATCACCAAAGAAAGGATGAAAGGTGAAGGTAAAAAGCTTAAACCTATCAGGTATGGTCCTTTTGAGATCTTGTAAAAGATCAGTACTAATACCTTTCGCTTGAATTTACCTCCATACATGAAAATTTATTCAGTTATCAATGTTGAGAATCTTAAATTGTATGAGCCTCCTATGATCATGGATGAGGAAATTAACATACAGATTCCTTAAATAGATGATTTGGCACCTAAATATATGAGAGAGTTGCAAGTTGATGCTATTCTTAACAGAAATGTAAGGACTTCACGAAGGGGGAATGCTGAGTACCTTCGAGTGGGGCTGAAAGGAATGCATCCTAGCAAAGCAAGATGGATGGAGATTGGTAAAGTGAGGGAACTTTACCCTCACTTACTTACAGGATAATTCAGGCTTTTGGTGGTCCAAAATATCTCCAATGGGGAGGATTGATCCGGTGGATTATTCCTCTTTGAAAATCCAATTTGGTACATGGTTCATAGAAGCCGCACATGAAGAAAATCGGACGACAGATACACTAAGAAGTCGCGCAGATCAGAGGTGGGAAGAGCATCTTCTTCTGCAATGGCAAAAGGCCAACCACTAATTTATCCGTGGGGTAACCGGGAAGCTTTTCCCCTTCCGCAACGGTGGGGCTCGGAAGCCTTTTCCCTTTCCGCAACGTCGAGGATCGGAATCCTTTTTCCATTCCGCAACGTCAGGGATCAGAAGCCTTTCCTCTTCCGCAATGGCGGGGCTCATGAGCCTTTTCCCTTCCATAATGGGGAAGCTTAACGGACGTTCGAATGGATCGAAATACGGAGCGATTCGGGAGCCGTAATGGTGGAAGCTTAATGGACATTTGGACGGATCGGAATTCGGAACAATTCGACAGCCACAACGGTGGAGGCCCAAGAATTATGGGTTGAGAAGTCAAATCAACAGAATTTAACAACTGATAGTCTGCAACAGTGGAAACCAAAGTGACTAAAGCCTCTGACTCGAAAACTAGCCGACAGCCAATTGAGATCGTCGGAGCCCGTTGCTTATCCTCTTCTTCAATGGCAGATGAGCAGATGACTACAAACTCCGATTCAAACACTGCAATGCGCATGGCACGGCTTAGCTGTAACAGTTTGGAAAATATTTCTTGGTAGTTATGCCACAGCTAGAATAATGACGAAAGGCATATGAACAGCCTTGATGCCGCGTTTCCCGGAATGTGAACAGTCGCATTTCTTTGAGCGTTTTGACTTCTTTGTAATGACAAAGATGAGTAATAAAGGAGAGGAACCAGGGATGGTTTTGGGGGGGGAGGTTTAGAGGAGTTTTTGGAGAACAACAGTGTTTTCTCTATGATGAGAAGCTTCAGAGAGCATTTTGTTGTTCCTTTTGAAGTCGACTATCCTCAGTTATACTTGGCTTCTTTTGCCTATTGAAGTCCAGTTTTGTAACTTTCAGAGAGGAGGTCTTGAATACTTTACTGTTCATGTCCAGTTGCTGTGATTGTAAAGAGTGGACTGTATTCTCTGTTTTAGCTGGTTTTTCTTTGCTTTTGAAAGCCAATTTGTATTATTCCAGAGAAGAGGTCTTGCAAACTTTTGTCCATAGTGCTGAAATTGATTTGCAGAGTCCAGAACCATTTGTACCATTTTAAATCCATTAATTGGATCGGTTCCCATTGGAGAGGGACCCGGAGATGTAGCCCAGTGGAGGGGGTGAACTCCATTATCAACTTCTAGTTGTGACTTTGTTTCTATGTTTCCTTCCTTGTATCTGTCTATCAGTGTTGTGGTTTTCATTCCTGTTCTGAGCATTTAATTTATGTTCATGTTGTCCCTTTAATTAACCTGTTGCATGCATTCTTTTACAACAAACTTTTAATGCACTAAAGTTGAGGTCCTACAGATCATCAGACAACTCTAATACGGATTTAAGATCCCACATACCTTGTGTATATCTGGACACCCTACTAGGATTCCCAAACCATCTTAGAAAATCCCTTTGGATGTCTTGTTGGAGAAATACACCGAGAACAACAATCGGAGAGCTACTACGCATGTGTCATCCAAGTAATCGAGTGTTCAAGAAAGGGATGGTCCCAATCCTCCTTGTTGTGATTCACTATTTGACCCTACGGTATATCACGAGTTGTGAAAAATTGACAATCATAGTAAGAGACCAAATATCTTCATCCCATCTTATCATTTTAATCCGTTTGTGGCCTTAGCTTGCATAGGTCTATTTATGTGTGTTTTGTTTTTCTTTTGTGACCTAAAGTAGAAAAAATTAGCCATCACCCTAGCTGAGAAATCCGTGAGGTGTTCTCATAGATTGAAAGTTTTCCACCTAACTCTCCTCTTCCAATTGAAGAAATCAAAGGTGAAACCATGGAATGGACAGCTTCTATTGATGCTCGTATAGTAAACCCTTCAGCTAGTGGGACTAGAGAAGAATTCTATGTTTATAATAATCGCTTCGTCGAACATCCTCCTACAGATGATACTGCTTCATTTTCCAATGGAAGGTCATGTTGGTTCATCAACTGAGATTGGTGATCGCCCGATTGATGATGCTGAGGGACCAGAATATGTCCTTAGCACACATTTTTGGAGAACTTATTTAAGTCAATATATTTTTGAATTCAGAGTTACCAGACCTTCTTTTCAAAATCCCCTTATGGATTCTTCATCAAATGAAGAAATGCATAGAATCTTTCAGTCATATTTTGATCGTTTACAAAAATTTTGTGACTACCTTGCTAATATCATTGCTTCAACTCTACCTTATAAAGAACCCATGTCAGCTCTACTACCCCGTATTTCAAAAAAAACACCACTTGGATACCATACCCTTGCATCACCTTGAATAGATCCCATCTGAGGGTCACCGACCTAAAATTTGGTTACTCAAAATCTAGGTGAAACTTCCACCTCCAATCTGACTAATCAAAACTCTCAATTGGTTTCAAATACCCCAATAGTCCCTTCAGTTAGGGGGAATCCTCTAGATGAAGTTGCTTCACCTACTCATGGAGTTGTTTCTAGTATGGGGCATAATTTATTAATGGGACCACCTATGGTAAATACCACTCCTAATTCCTATATGGTTGTACCCTCTTCCAGCTAGGGAATATCTTCATGGGTCCAACCTTTCGTTAGTCTGCTTTCTTGGGGATATACTTATCTAAGGAATAAACCCCCTATGGTTCACCAAGCTTATCAACCAACAACATTGGCGACATTCTATCCCAGAATTCCCTACCCTGGAAACATGTTTGACCCATGGGGACAACCGAATTGGTATAATATTCAATCTTATGGAGGAGATTTCATAAACACTGTTGGAGGATATGGTGGTCCTCCTGGAGTCCCACCACCTAGAGGACCCCCAAGAGGACTGGGAAGACCTAGAGGACCTAGAGGGCCTATAGGATTTGAAGGACCTAGTGGACTATCTGGGGTACCACCCCCTAGAGGCCCACCACTCGGAGGACCACCCCCTAGATGACCACCTTATGAAGGTCCACCATCTGGAGGAATCCCACCTAGAGGACCCCCACCTGGAGGACCCTCACCTGGGGGACTAACACCACCACCTCCTGTCACAGACCCACCACCACCACCACCTGGAGGCCCACAGTCTAGTGGACCTTGTAGTAACCAATCACCAAATCAATTGGATATGGGGGCATCATCTATCCCCATTTATCAATATCCCTATGGTCCTACTGGTCCTCAAATTCCATACCAGTATTACAAATATTCTTAACCCAATCAACAATTTCCATTTCTAGCTACATTAGATTTTCCATATTTGTCCAGATTGATTGATGATCCTATACATCGTGATCCGTCCTCGTTGGCCATTCTAGTCAAGTTACCTTCGGATATACCAAAATTTGATGAAAAACCTAGTGAAGACCCTAAGAACAATGTTATTAATCTTCATCTATGGTGTTCATCAAATTCTCTAATGGACGATTCAGTCCTTCTACGTTTATTTCAAATAACCCTCACAAAAGTTGCTGGAAAATGGTATATAGACCTACCACAACACTCTTTTTAGGATTTTAATGCTTTAGGAATGACATTTTTAACTCATTTTCAACTACCAATCAGGTATGAGATAGGTACAGACATGTTAACCTCTCTTCGACAAACTACCGCAATGCATATCTCTGACCACATCCATGAATGGAGACGAAGACGTAGGTTAATCAAGGCCCCTGTTCCTGATCAGCTGCTTGTTGATTGGTTCACAAAATATTTACTTCCCCCTATTGCTAGATATGTTTCCATGGGATGCATTATTACAGAGGAGCAATCTATTAGCCACGCTTAGTACTTAAACTTGGTTTATTCCCAATAAGGTACTTTGTATGATTTAATTCCTCATGCTCCCCGTCCCACATTAGACTCATCAATACCTACAACTAAACCACCTAACGATGGCATCCTTGGTTCAGTTCAAACTCAAACGACGAAAAAATATACTAAGAATCAAACCTAACCTGCTGCACTAGTAAGTCAACTAGCACCATCCCCCAAAACTACACCCCCTCATCCTGCTTCTGCCGAGGTAACTGCAGTTCAATCCTCTGAATCTTTCAGTGGAAAAATAAACATAAAAATAAATCGAAAAAATATGATAATCAACAGGAAGGTAATAGACCACAAAATATTGATTCTCATTCCAAAAATAAGAGAAAGGTAAAGTACCCCTGCCTAATATGTGGACGTGATCATTTCACCAAAGAATGTCCTCGTCGAGAGGAAGTTAACAAGTTTTTGAAAACTTCACCCACCTTGACAGTTCTTACGGACCCTTTCCCCACCCAACAATAGTTTATTGATCATCAATCTTTGCATGTGCCTTCTTCATCCATTAGTGAGGTAAAAATGATGTCAAGTGAATAAATTAACCTAAATAAAATGGCACATAGTTATGACGCCCCTCTAGAGAATAAACCTGATGAGTTCCCATCTGAAAAACCTTCAGTTTCCACCCCCCCTCCATGAAATGGTCTTCACATTGATAAACCTATTCCTGATGCAATCTTTCGTCCACCCAAGAGTACACCTCTTAAGTCTGTTATTAATCCTAATGCATGTGCTTCCCAATACTATAACATTGTAGAATATTTGGCCTAGGTACCATGCGTTATGTTGGCCCTAGAAGTACTCCAAAATTGTCCCACACAATGAAAAAATTTGCTAACAACACTTGGATCCCTAGATCCTGAGAATAGTAACATCATTACTTTCAAAATGAATGAATTTAAACCTAGGCTCTCACATCAGTTGGATTTTCAATTGTTTACAAAGTCCATTGGGAGTACTATCCATCATACTGTATTGGACAAGAGAGCCTCTACTTTGGTCGTGTCTCTGTCTTGTTGGAGAGCCATTGGATCTCCTGAGATTAATCATTCACCTACCACACTCAAGGCCTTTGATGGTCATGGATTTCAACCATATGGATTAATGCCCTCTCTCTAGGTAGAAATGAGGGGCACATCAGTTTCCATTCATATTGAATTCATTGATGCACCTTTGGATTACAACCTACTCCTAGGTCACAATTGGTTATATTCTATGCAAGCTATAGCACCATCCATCTTTTGGATTTTCTAGTTCCCATTCCAAGGAAGGATTGTTACGATAGATCAATTAGATTTCATCACACCTAATGCTATTACAAATGATGCAAGCAATGTTCCACTTCTGACTACCCCACAGTATCAGAACATCAGAGTAGGCCTCATCAAAGACTCTTGCATTATGGGATTCTTTCCTTTATCAAAACCTCCTTCTTCCTTGTAGAACACATCTATAAATATGATTTCTACCTCTATCATAGACAAAGGAAAGTCTATTTCTTAACCAAAATCACTTACTCCTTTTGAGGAAGTCCAAAATGCCATTCAAACAACCAGCGACACCACCATCAATGACCATTTATCGGTGGCCTCCGATCCATATCACCTACCATATTGGCTAGACACCCCCCCCCCCCCCCCCCCCCCCCCTTTTTTTTTTTT
>LPNX010713209.1:85521-98057 GCA_001517045.1 Pseudotsuga menziesii
TTGGGAGAGCTCGTTGGATGTGGAATTAAATTATGCATCCAACAAGTACCCACTCGACATACTTTTGATGGACCCTATTACCCCAAAAACAAGAAATACCTGAAAAAAATAGAATGATGATGTCATCATTTTGTTTTTCAGGTATTTCTTGTTTTTGGGGTAGTAGGGTTCGTTAAAAGTATTCCAAGTGGGTACTCGTTTGATGCAGAATTTAATTCCGCATCCAACGAGCTCTCCTGATCGAAATTTGAGTAAAAACATAGGGAGATATGTCAAAAATACAAACAAAAAAAATAGGTTTTTTTATGATAACTATCCCCAAATTTATATTAAAAAAGTGTTTAAGACCTATACGGTATTTCAAATTTAAAGCAATTTCATTGGCTAAAACATGATGACATGGAATTTGAATAAAAGTTAAAAGGCCCATTTTGAGATGAAATTTCCTCTAATGGGAAATATCATCACCATAGATCTTATTCTTTCCCCCTTCCATGTGGTAGAAGAGAAATTCATTTTCGCAGTTATGTTTGATATAGTCACAGACCCTTAGTCCGCAACCCTCATCTATGGGGTTGAATGTAAGGGTAACTTATGCAATATTACAAAAACCATTCCAGTGGATATATCAGTGAAACTTGATGTTTCAGAGATTATTTTGATAGGACAGAATTATTCACCTTTAGAGGTTCAGTCATATATGACCTTATTCAAGGAATTTAGAGATGTATTTTCTTGGTCTTACAAATAAATTCCAGGGATTGATCTCTCCATTATTTCCCATGAGATTAAAACATACCTTGGTGCCAAGCTAGTTTGCCCAAAATTACACCATGTACATCCACAAAAAGCAGTAACCATTAAGGAAGAAGTTGAAAAACTTCTTAGGGTTGGTTTCATTTACCTCGTGCCCTTGACTGAATGGGTGTCCAATATAGTTCATGTAAAAAAAAGCAGGGTAGGATTAGGGTTTCTATCGATTTTAGGGATTTGAATCGAGCTTCTCCAAAAGACAATTTCCCTACCCCTTACATCAATCAAATTATTGATAACTGTGATGAAAGTGTCATTTCTTCATTCATGGATGGATTCTATACCTATAATAAGATCAATATTCTCCCTTCATATCAACATAAGACAACTTTCATATGCCCATGGGGGACCTTCGCCTACCAGAAAATTCTATTTGGTTTAAAAAATGATGGCGCTACATTTCAATGCGCCTTGTCGTATGATTTTCATGATATCAAATAGAGAACCCTCATAGGATTTGCTGCAAAATGGTATATAGATATACTAAAAAACTCTTTCAGGGATTTTAATGCTTTAGCAATGGCATTTTTAACTCATTTTCAACTACAAATATGGTACGAAATAGGTTTAAGACCTTTTAACCTAACTTCGACAAACTTCCTCACTGCATATCTCCAATGACATGCATGAATGGAGAGGAATACGTAGGTTAGTCAAGGCCCCTATTCTTGATCAGATACTTGCTAATTGGTTCACAAAATATTTACCTCCCCTTAGTGCTAGAGATGTTTCCATGGGAAGTGTTGTTATGGAGGAGAAAGCTATTAGCCACGCTCAGTCCTTAGACTTGGTTTATTCCCAGTCAGGTGCTCTATATGATTCAATTCCTCATGCTCCCCGTCCCACATCAGACCATTTAAGTCCTGCAATTAAACCATATGTCAATGGCATCCTTGGTTTAGTTCAAACTCAAACGATTAGAAAATTACTAAGAAGAAAACCTAACCCACTACACCAGTAAGTCAACTAGAACCACCCTGCAAAACTGCACCCCCTCATGTTACTTCCATTGAGGTAAATGCAGTTCAATCCGCTGAATCTTCCAATGGAAAAAATAAATGTAAAAACAAATCAAAAGATCCGATAATCAACAGGAAGGTAATAGACCACAAGATCCTGATGCTCATTCCAAAAATAAGGGAAAGGTAAAGTACCCCTTCCTAATCTGTGGAGGTGATCATTTCAACAAAGAATATCCTCACCGAGAGGAAGTTAACAAGTTTTTGAAAAGTTCATTCACCTTGACAGTTCTTACCGACCCTTTCCCACCCAATAGTATTTGATCGATCATCAATCTTTGCATGGGCCTTCTTCATCCATTAATGAGGTAAAAAGGATGTCAATTGAAATGATTAAACTAAATACAATGGCACATAGTTATGACCCCCCTCCAGAGAAGAAACTTGATGAGGTTCCATCTGAAAAACCTTCAGTTTCCACCCCCCCTTATGTCTTCACATTGATTAACCTATGCTTGACGCAATATTTTGTCAACCCAAGAGTACACTTCGTAAGTCCATTATAAATCCTAACACATGTGCTTCCCAATACTATAACATTGTAGAAGATTTGACCTAGGAACCATGCGTTATGTCGACCCTAGAAGTACTCCAAAATTGTACCACATAATGAAAAAAATTTCTAATGGCACTTGGAGCCATGGATCCTGAGAATAGTAACATCATTTCTTTCAAACTTGATGACATTAAACCTAATCTCTCACATCAGTTGGATTTGCAATTATCTATAAAGTGCATTGGGAAGACTATCTTCCATACCGTATTGTACCAGAGAGCCTCTACTTTGGTCATGTCTCTGTCTTGTTGGCGAGCCATTGGCTCTCCTAAGATTAATCGTTCACCTACAATACTCAAGGCGTTTGATGGTCATGGATTTAAACCATATGGATTACTACCCTCTCTCCAGGTATAAATGAGGGGCAAGTCAGTTTCCTTTCAGATTGAATTCGTTGATGCTCCTTTGGATTACAACCTACTACTACGTTGCAACTGGTTCTAGTCTATGCAAGATGTAGCATTGTCCATATTTTGGATTGTCCAGTTCCCATTCCAAGGAAGGATTGTCATTAGAGGAAATTTCAACTCAAAATGGGCCTCCTAAAATGAACTAATAAAATAATAGTTAAAATAATAAAATAATATTTATTAATTTTGGAGGAAGAAAAGAAAAAAATAATTTTTTGTTTGTATTTTTGACATATCTCCTTGTGTTTTTACTCAAATTTCGATCGGGAGAGCTTGTTGGATGCAAAATTAAATTCCACATCCAACGAGTACCCACTCAGCATACTTTTGACGGACCCCACTACCCCAAAAACAAGAAATACCTGAAAAAATGGAATGATGACATCATCATTTCATTTTTTCAGGTATTTCTTGTTTTTGGGGTAGCTGGGTTTGTCAAAAGTATGCCAAGTGAGAACTCGTTGGATGAGAAATTTAATTCCGCATCCAACGAGCTCTCCCAATCGAAATTTGAGTAAAAACACAGGGAGATATGTCAAAAATACAAACAAAAAAAGTAGTTTTTTTATGATACCTACCCCCAAATTTATATTAAAAAAGTGTTTAGGACCTATACGGTATTTCAAATTTAAAGAAATTTCATTGGCTAACACATGATGACATGGAATTTGAATAAAATTTAAAAGGCCCATTTTGAGTTGAAATTTCCTCTAATGTACGATAGATCGATTAGATTTCATTAAACCTAATTCTATTACAAATAATGCAAACATTGCTCCACTTCTGACAACCCCATAGTATTAGAACATCAGAGTAGGCCTCATTAAAGACTCTTCCCTCATGGGATTCTTTCCTTTATCAAATCCTCCTCCTGCCCTGCAGACCGCATCTATAAATATGATTTCTACTTCTATCATAGACAAAGGAAAGTCTATCATTGAACCAGCATCACTTACTCCTTTTGAGGAAGTCTACAATGCCATTCAAACCACCAGCAACCACACCATCAACGACCATTTGTTGGTGGCCTTCAATCCATATTACCTACCATATTGGATAGACAGCCCCCTCCCTATCTATTAATTACCTTTTTCATACATTTCCATCTTTTGAATCCATCATGGAAGTTATGTCCCTAAAGGAGATTCCTTGGAAAGATCATCACCATAGATCTTATTTCCTTCCCCCTTTCCATGTGGTAGAATAGCAATTCACGTCTGCAGTACTATCTGATATAGTCACAGACCCTCAATCCCCAACCCTCATCTATGTGGTTCAATTTGAGGGTAATTTATGTAATATTATCAAAACCATTCATGTGCGTATATCAGTGAAACCCAGTGTTTCATAGATTATTTTGATAGGCAATAATTCTTCACCTTTAGGGGGTTCAATCATATACGACCTTATTCAAGGAATTTAGAGATGTTTTTGCTTGGTCTTATGAAGAAATTCCAGGGATTGATCCCTCCATTATTGTCCATGAGATTAAAACATACCCTGGTGCCAAGCCATTTCACCAAAATCTACACCAGGTACATCTACAGAAATCAGTAGTCGTTGAGGAAGTTTAATGCTAGAAAACAAGACCGCAGAGCAATAACAAATATACAGTTAAATCATTAAACACATTATAGAGAGACACAGATATAATGTGGTTCACCCAAACGATGGGCTAAGTCCACAAAGAAATTGCCAGTCCTTTTATTACTGTCCATAAAGATGAAGGGATACAACCTGCAGCAAAACCGATGCAATTCCTCTTCACACTCTCACAGTTTCTCTCACATAATCACATAGATTGTTTACAATGCAATAATACCATACACATCCATGTTACAATGCTTTCTTTTATAGGGGAAAATATCAAGGGAAAATACTATCGGTAACCCAATACCATGGGTCCACAAAACTATTGGCCAACACATATCTCGAACCCCAAGGTAGCGGAAACGGGTGTAAATTACACCTGGGTTACAAACATGATTGAATAATATCTCTGGATCTAGAAGATTAGGCTCCACAACCAACAATCTCCCACTTGGAGACTAATCACAACAACTCCACCACTGCTGCACTTGCTGAACTATGCTCTGGAACTTGGACTTGGAAAATTTATTATTTTCACCTTCATGCATGAAGGACAATATAAAACAATAAGGAACTTAGTTTCTCTCTAGTTACTCCCTTTATCAACATGTCTGCAGGATTTTGGCAAGTATGTATCTTTTCCAATTTTAATAGTTCTTCATCTAGAATAGGTCTTATCAAGTGGTACTTGAGTTGTATATGTTTAGTCTTTGAATGAAAGGCTGATTTCTTTGCAAGATGAATGGCACTTTGGCTATCACTGTACAACCTGTTATTCTCCTGCTTCTTACCCAATTCCACCATGAACCTCTCCAACCAAATCATCTCCTTACTATCCTATGTAGAAGCAACATACTATGCTTCCATTGTTGAATGTGCAACAACCTATTGCGGTTTTGAAATCCAACTTACTGCTATTCCACCCACAGTAAAAACATACCCTCAAGTGCTCCTCTTGTTGTCTTTATCACCAGCCATATCTGCATCAACATATCCCTGTAGAACAATGCTTGAACCTCCAAAACATAATGCATGAGAAGTGGTACCTCTCAAATACCTGAGAATCCATTGTACTACTTTCCAATGCTCTTTACCTGGATTATTCATATACCTTCTCACAAATCCCATTGCATGTGCACTATCTGGTCTTGTGCATACCATGGCATACAATAAGCTTCCAATCGCTGGTGAATAGGGAATCCTGGACATGTAATCTATCTCTTCCTGTGTCTTTGGACACATCTCCTTACTTAGTTTGAAATGGTTGGATAAAGGTGTACTAACTCATTTTGCATTCTGCATTCTAAACCTCTGCAACACCTTTTCTATGCACTCACCTTGAGACAACATCAATTTGTGTTTTTCTTGTCTCTTGTTATTCTCATAACAAGGATTTTCTTTGCAAAACCTAAATCATTCATCAAAAATGAATTAGCTAGTTTTGTTTTGAGCACATTTATATCCTACATGTTGGACCCTGCAACAAGCATGTCATCCACATACAATAACAAGATAATATATCTTATGTTATCTATCCTCTTGAAATAAGCACAGTGGTAAGAATGACATCTATCATAACCTTGTTCTATCATAAAACTTATCAAATTTTAAATAGCACTACCTTGGATCTTGCTTCAGGCCATACAAGCTCTTCTTTAACTTGCAAACCAAATTCTCCTTCCCTTTGACCTCATACCCTCGTGGCTACTACATATAAATCTCTTCCTCCAAATCCCCATGGAGAAAGGTTGTTTTTACATCTAACTATTCAAGATGCAAATATTCTACTGCCACTAGACTTAAAATAGTTATAATTGAAGTCATTTTAACAACATGAGAAAATATTTCATCAAATTCTATACCTTTCTTTTATGCAAACCCCTTTACAACAACTCTATCCTTGTACCGCTTCTTTCCTCCATCTTCTTCCTTCAACCTGTAAACCCATTTATTCTGCAATGCCCATTTTTTGCAGGCAACTTAACCAGCTCCCAAGTCTAGTTTCTTACCAATGAGTCCATCTCCTCATCCATGGCTTGCTCCCACTTATTTCTAGTTTCTACTTGCATTGCTTCTTCAAAAAATTCAGGTTCACTAGAATCATTCATCAATAAATAATACAGTGAAGGAGATAATTGTTCAAGGGGTCTACTTAACCTGGTAGATTTTCTTATAGTTGCAAGAGTTTCAGGTACCTACTGCTGCTCTTGATTTTCTGATGCCTTTGGTACTTCATTTTCTTTTATTTCATTAAGCACTATGTACTCTTTGTGTTCCTTTTCCACTTTCTTTCCCTGCAACTGATCTTTGTACATGACCTTTTGATTGAATACTACATCTCTACTCTTAATGATTTTTCATTTTTCATATTCCCACAAACAATAACCAAAATCATCAACCTCGTATCTAATAAAGGTACATTTCTTGGATTTAGCATCAATCTTTGTTCTATCATTTTTACTAATATGGATAAATGCTTCACAATCAAAAGTTCTCAAAAATTAGTATTTTACCTTTTTACCTGTCCATGCCTCCTTTGGAATCCCACCATCCAAAGCACTTGAAGGCCCTCTGTTTATTAAATAACCAACAATGTTTACATCATCAGCCCAAAATAGTAAGGAAAGCCCTACATGCAATCTCATACACCTTGCACACTCCATGATCGTTATGTTCATCCTTTCTAACATGCCATTTTCTTGTGGTGTTCTAGGGACTGTCTTCTCTCTATGAATCCCATTGTGTGAACAGTAACTGTCAAACTCCTTGCTGTAGTACTCACCTCCACTATCAACTCTGAGACATTTCAACCATTTTCCTATCTCATTCTCATCCAAAGCTTTCCACTTCTTAAAAGCATAAAACATATCATATTTCTATCTAATGCAATAAACCCAAGTTTTCTAGTTGCATCATCAATAAAAGTAACATAATAACAAGATCCACCAAGAGATTATACCTGAGATGGTCCCCACACATCTGTATGGAAAATCTCTAACTTTTCACTCTTCTTTTGTTTCCCAACCCTGAGAAAACTAGCTCTCTTCTGTAAATTTCCATAAACACAGTTCTCACATAATTCCAAACTTACCTGCTTCAGATATGGAAGCAGTTTCCTTGAGTGGAGAATCTGCATCCCATTCTCATTCATGTGGCCAAGCCTATGATGCCACAATGCCGCACCTATTTTTGTGGAAGCTACAAATATATAATAATCAGTATTATGAGGACATAAAAATAACGTACCTATATTATCCCCTTTTTCTATTACCATTGATCCTTTAGTGACCTTCCACCACATTTCTCCAAACGTAGACAAACAGTCGCCATCTCCCAACTGCCCTATTGAGATCAGATTTATTTTCATAGAAGGAATGTTCCTTACATCTTTTAGCAGCCATTCATTTCCATTATTTAACTTAATTCGTACCTTACCCTTTCCAACAATTTTACATAGTTCATCATCCCCCAATAAAACATGTCCAAAATCACCTTGAACATAATTATGAAAGAATTTCCTATGGGGTGTAGCATGACATGAAGCCTATGAGTCTACTACCCAGTAATCACTAGTATTATCTAATACAAGAATCAAAGTATCTTGTAACACATCACCTGCTACATTTTCTTCCTGAGTAGTCTATTGTTGTTTATCTCCTTTCTTCTTTGGAGTTCTGCAGTCTTTCTTCAGATACCCTTTCTTACCATAGTTCCAGCACTCTATTTTCTGAATTTGGACTTGGATCTGCCCTTTCCAGACTTGCTACAGTTACCTGGGCTCTTTCATCTCTCTTTTTGTCTCCCTTTTCTCTCCATGGTCAACACATTACCTGATGTCTCACCTATGCTTTTTCTTTGTATTTCCTCACTAAGAATAACACCAACAACATCACCAAACTTAAGAGTGTTTGAAATAGGGACAAAGTTACTTACATCCATGACCAAGCTATTGCAACTTTCTGGCAATGAACACAAGATTAGAAGAGCCATAACCTCAACATCAAAGTTCACTTTTACAGAACTTAAGCAACTGGTAAGTGTATTAAACTCTTTTAAATGATCAACAACAGATCCACCTTTCAACATATTCATATTAAATAAATGCTTCATTAAAAATACCTTGTTGGAAGCCGAGGGTTTTTCATAAAGCTTACCCAATGTGCTCATCACTCCCTCTGTTGTTTTTTATTTCGAAATATTGAAATCCACCGAAGAATCCAGGAAAACCGTATTGTTCCCAGTTCTTTTCTGTCAAGAACTTCCCATTCTTCATCCTTCATAGCCGTTAGATGTTTTTCTTTTCCGCCCAATGGCAGGTATAGATCTTTCTGGTACAGATAGTCCTCCATTTTCATCTTCCATAACTCATAGTTTTTGCCGTTAAATTTCTCGACCCTAAACTTTCCTTCTTCTGCCATTGCTCCCACTCAAACTAGGAACCCTTCTTCCCTGCGAGTTTACCATCCAAATAGACCTTTTGGCTCTAATACCAATTGTTAGAAAATAGGACCGTAGAGCAATAACAAATATATAGTTAAATCATTAAACAAGATGAAAAATACATTAAACACATTACAAAGAGACACAGATATAACATGGTTCACCCAAACGATGGGCTGCATCCACAAAGAAATCGCCAGTCCTTTTATTACAATCCAGAAAGATGAAGGGATACAACCTATAGCAAAATCACTACACTTCCTCTTCACGCTCTCACAGTCTCTCTCACAGAATCATGGATATTGTTTACAATGCAATAATACCATACACAGCCATGTTACAATTCTTTCTTTCATAGGGGAAAATACCATGGGAAAATACTACGGTTAACCCAATACCATGGGTCGACAAAACTGTTGGCCAATCCCAAGAAAGGGGGAACGAGTGTATAGGCTCCACAACCAACATTGAAAAAATCATTAGGGATAGTTTAATTTACCCCGTTCCCTTGACTGAATGGGTGTCCAATATAGTTCCTATAAACAAAAAGAAGGGTACTATTAGGGTTTGTATCAATTTTAGGGATTTGAATGAGGCTTGTCCAAAAGACAATTTCCCTACCCCTTACATCGATCAAATTATCGATAATTGTGCTAGAAGTGTCATCTTTTCATTCATGGATGGATTCTCTAGCTATAATCAGATCAAAATTCTCCCTTCATATCAACATAAGACAACTTTCATATGCCCATGGGGGACCTTCGACTACCACAAACTCCCATTTGGTTTAAAAAATGATGGTGCTACATTTAAATGTGCCATGTCATATGATTTTCATGATATCAAACACATTGTGGATACCTATCTGGACAACCTTCCTGCTCATTACAAGCAGTGGGACCTTCATGTCAATCATCTAAGAGCTATTTTTCTTAGTTGTTGTCATTTCAACATTCGTTTGAACCCCCAAAAATGTGTTTTCTATGTTGAAAATGGTCGACTACTTAGCTTCATCGTGTCCAAGGATGGTGTCTTTATTGACCCTTTAAATATTGAAGCCATCTTGGCTCTACCCGCTCCCACTAATGTAACAGAATTCTAAAGTTTGCAAGGGAAGGAAAATGTTTTACGTATTTTCATCTATAACTATGCAAAAAAGACACATGGATTCATGCAGCTATTAAAAAAGCACACTCCTTTTCTTTGGGATGACTTAGCGCAGCATGTGTTTAAAAATATCAAACATGTTCTTATACATGCACCTGTGTTGCAACCACCTGATTATACAATGGATTATTCTCTGTATGTGGCTACCTCCTTATCAACCATTGGTATGGTCCTAGTTCATACTGACAAACACGACAAAGAACATGTGATTTACTATTCTAGTAGGAGTCTTGACTCTGAAACCCAATACTCACATGTGGAGAAACTTTCTATGGCCACAATCATCGTGGTCCAGAAGCTTCATCACTACATCCTACTCCGCACAACTACTGTCTATGTAGATGCCAAACCCATGTATTATGTCTTGAATCGTCAGGTAATTGGGGGAAAACACTCATGCTAGACAGTTATCCTCTAGAAGTTCAAGTTGGAATTTTCTAAAACCACTTCGAAGAAGTCACTTGTTTTTGGTGATCTCATGTGTGACCTTCCCCATGTTACTGAGGAAAAAGAGCTCATTTATTCATTTCTAGATAAATTTTTGTTTCTCATTAGCACAACTGATCCTTGGTATGGATATTTTATTCTCTATCTCCAAAATGAATGATATCAACCTAATGCCAATTGTGATGAACCTCATCGCATGCACCACTAGGCTAAGTATTATCTCATTTTAAATGATACCTTATACCGCTGTGGTGTCAATTCCATTTTACGATGCTCTCTCACCCATGAAGAAGCTGAAATCGTCTTTAATGATTTCCATTCTGGAGCTTGTGGCAGTCACCTCTTTGGGTTGGATACTTCCCAAAGGATCTTGCACATGGGGTATTTCTGGCCTTCAATATTCAAAGACTGTATTGAAACTATCAATAAATCCCCACCATACCAAATTCTTACCACTAAGAAGCGTACCCATCCATCTCCGCTCCATAATGTCATATTGGTTATCCCTTTTGTAAAATGGGGCATAGACTTTGTGCATTTTAGACCTATCTTAGCTAAGGAGCATGGATACATTATCATGGTTGTGGACTACTTTACTAAATGGGATGAGTTTATGCCCACATATGCCATAGATGGACAAACAACTGCATTATTCTTATTTAACCATTACATCACTAGGTTCGAGATTCCTAGAGCCATTGTGACTGATCATGGGTCACATTTCCAGAATAAAATGATGGAAAAACTAAGTACAAAGTTATGGTTTTGACATGATAACCCTACGCCTTACTACCCTAAGGCTAATGTCCAGGTTGAAGTGATCAATAAATTTTTAAAAACCATGCTTTAGAGAATGGTAGGGAAGGCCAAATCAAATTGTCATTTGCAACTTTTTTCTACACTTTGGGCCTACAGGACTAATGTGAAGACCTATACTAGTTTCACACCATTTCAATTGGTGTATGGACTATAGGCTATTGTCCTGATACAATGCGAGATTCCTTCTCTAAAGCTTGTTATGGAACTTTTGCCTAATACCACCATAGATGAAGAATGATTTCTATATTTGAATAAGCTTGATGAAACTCGTCATGATGATGCTTTAGATAATGAGGCCCCACAAATGACAGATGAAATACCAGTATGATAGATTTGTTCAGCCTCACTTTTTCAATGAAGGAGATCTAGTCTTGATATACAACAAGAAACGTGATAAGATGGGGGTTGTTAAATTTGAATCTATGTGGTGCAAGACTTACATTATTAGTCGTGTTTTGGAAAAAGGTGCATATGATTTAGTGGACTATGATGGGATGCCCTTGGGAGAGGCCTGCAATGGGCTCTACCTTAAAAGATACTATGCCTAGGTCATCTAGCATAGGCTCTTTGTAAATATTGTATATAGATTGTTGTGTGTCTTATTTTGAAAAGAGTGGTTTCTTTTGTGTGGTATAAGATGTGTTTTTTTTAAAACCCTACTTATGTATGTCCTATGTCTAATGGACAGATGACCACTTTTATGAGTTTAATGGACGGTGCTAATCGTTACATGTTGAATCTTGCATCGACGGCTTGGGTACTATACTCTCGTACAAGATATTTGGTGAGTCCAAGGGGTGTTGGTTTCGGTCCCTCCACGAACAATCTCATAAAGTATCATGCATTGATTGGATTGTTGATAGAATCCCTAGCTAACGATGTAAGGGAGATTAGGGTTTACCTAGATTCGGAATAAGTTGTTCAACAACTAAACTAACTCTACATTGTTCAGAACCCTCTACTCCTTCATACATTTCGAAGGTTTAGGCTCTTAGAAATGTATTTTGATCAAGTCACATATCAACATATTCCAAGACATTTGAATGTTGTGGTGAATTCCCTAGAAAATTTCATCCTAGATTGTTACATTGCTCATAATTAAAGTTCATTATAACATAAAAATATACATGTAAATTCATAGGTAGGAACACATGCATATATCACATGTTTCACACACAGATCTATGCATAAATTTATATATGTATATGTATATGTATATGTATATGTATATGTATATGTATATGTATATGTATATGTATATGTATATGTATATGT